>VYZQ01041954.1:30580-47868 GCA_013400655.1 Mystacornis crossleyi | reverse complement strand
GTCCCTCAATTTGCATGTAATATATATATATATATTTAAAAAGAAGGTTTAAATCATCTCATATGTTTTGAATCCATAGTGATACAAACTTACATCAGGAAAGAAGGCATACTGTTTTCCTTAAAAAAAGTACTCATGGGTCAAACCTTGTTTTCCCTGAATTAGCTGACAGTTCTTGAGGCTTAGGTGGGAAGAGCAGTGAGCCCCAACAGAGCATTTCCCAGTTCAGCAACTGGCAGCCTGCGGGTGCAGAGCTTGGGAGTTTGTGAAGTTGGTGGGATGGTTTATTCCAGTCTGTAACTCAAAGTGTAGGTTTTCTGCTCACCCAGGTCGTTATCTTCTTGTTCTCATGGTAGAAAGGATTCCTTGCCAAGTGGAGCCCATGAAACCTGGTCTGAGGTTACAGTTTTTGATTCTCTGTTTGGGGAAGGCAGCTGGCTCCTCGCTGTGCGTGGGGAGCAGCAGTTCTGCAGCCCCAGCTGTGGCAGCCAAGTCCATCTGGCAGTCCCAGGTTTGATCTGACAGCCAGCAGGTTAAGTAGTGTAGGAAATCTCTGGTCAAGTGACTAAGGCCACTAAGATTAAAAGAGGCACAAGTTCTGCTCAGAAGCTCTAGATTGGCTATTTGTTTTTTTATATTGACTGTTTTTCATGGATACCATTCAGGACCCTGCTTCTTGTGTTCCCTTAACCATCATAGAATCACAAAATGGTTTGAGTTGGAACAGATCTCAAAGCTCATCCAGTTCCAACCCCCTGCCATGGGCAGGGACACCTTCCACTAGCCCAGGTTGCTCCAAGCCCTGTCTAACCTGGCCTTGGACACTTCCAGGGATGGGGCATCCACAGCTTCTCTGGGCAACCTGTGCCAGTGTCTCACCACTGTCCAGGGGAGAATTTCTTCCTAATACCTCATATAACTCTACCCTTTTTCAGTTCAAAACCATTCCCCATTGTCCTATCACGCCATAAACTTGTAAAAGTCCCTCTCCAACTCTCTTGGAGCCCTTCTAGGCACTGGAAGGGGTTTTAAGTTCTCCCAGGAGCCTTCTCTTCTTCAGCCTGAACAACCCAAATTCTCTGTCTGTTGAGAGAGTTATTACCGTATTTCAATGATTTTGATTTGATCTGGATTGCAGACCTGGGTCCTAAATAACCAATAGATCTCCCTCTTTCTGTCAGTTCCTGATCAATTGTTTCATCCAAATTCACTGACTGTCTATATGAGGAGAGCAATCCTACTGTGTTTCCAGAGGACAACCTGACAGCTGTCAGGCTTTGGGGACAGTAAACCTAAATACATGTCCTTGGGACACAAGCTGGATCAGACCCCTCTCAGGCTGGCTAAAGGTTTGCTACAGGGATAAGAAAAAAATACAAAACTGTTGCAGTGAGGTTAAAGCGCACTGCAACACAAAACCTGTCAAAAATTTTCCACTGCAACAACATCCATGATCTGGTGGCTCTTTCACTCCTTGCCTTGTGCAGACAAAGCGAGCCAGAGTCTAAATCCATTGAGAAAGAAACACTGGTAAGTACTTGTTTAAAGTCTTTTTTAAGTGTTGTTGTGTCTTTACCCTCTCTCCTGTCTCATCCTCTTTTGGAAATGTTGAAAATAACATTCAGCTCTGTGCTGCCTTTGTCTGTCCTTTTCCATGTGGTAAACATGGACTTTTCCCTCCCTGTTTCTTACAGACTTTCAGCCAACTCAGCTTTTCCTGTTTACCTCCTTGTCAAAGGCATCATTGGTGATATCACTCCAAGTTAGAAATAAGGGGATTTGCTGCTTTTCCTAATTAGCTGCTGCTCCCTTTGGTATTGCATTGATTTTACATCATATCAGATTTGGAACATATACCAATTCATTTATTTTTTAAGAAAACAGATGTTTCCCTCATCCCCCCCACCCCTTACCAACACATGCTGAAGTTGAAGGCATTGAAATGGTTTTCTGGAGACCTGGGCTCCCATCCAGACCTCTCAGTGCCTCAATTCATTATCTCTGTATCAATGAATTTGTGGACCCAGTCTTATAAAAATAGTAATGGTAATAATGGTAAGGAGAAGGCTGTAGGCCCCAAAATTCAAATGAAAAGATGGTGGTAGGGAAGCTGCAACAGCTCTGGCTGAAAAACTGACCCACACAGCTTTGCAAAACCAGTTTTGTCCTTGCACAGACAGAGATGAATCCAGCACAGCAGCTGCTTTATCGAGCGATGTGTTTGTTTCTTCTGATTTGGAAACCCCAACCATTTTAGTGCCTCAGGAAGACACTGAGTCCTGATAAAGGCAGATACTGACTTAGAGTTCCCACTGTGGTTTGGACACAATTCTTCTATTCTACACAATAGAAAACAAAAACAATTAAAGTGTGATTTCATGTAAACCCTCCGTAATTATCAAAACAGACTCTGGTTTAATCTCTCCAGATCTGTGATTTTTTGCTGAATAGTAAAGGCACCACACATAAGATAATATTTGACTGATGATATTTTTAAATGTACAACCACCTCCTCCTGGAAGCAGCAGCTTCATGGCTGAAATCAGAATTTCAGGTTTTTATTTAATAAGGGAAGGTGCTGCTTTCAGAGCACGTCTTGGGCCTGTACATAACCAATTCACTGAGGTCTAACTAACACCATTGGCAGCTTTGAAGAACACCTCTGAGGGAAGAAAGTGATCCATTTTTCCACCTACTTCTTCGTGAAGCCTACTCAGAAGTACCCTTACATTGCTAAATATGTAGAGTTATAGAAGCATGGAATGGTTTGGGTTGGATCATCCAGTTCCAACCCCCTGCTGTGGGCAGGGACACCTTCCACTAGACCAGGTTGCTCCAAACCCTGGCCAGCATGGCCTTGGACACTTCCAGGGATGGGGCATCTTGCCACCATCACTGCCTTTTCAAGGACCAGCAGCAGCATCTGCCACCCGTCTGACCTGAAAGTGTCTCGATATTTGGTGTAATTAGAGCACACTCTTAAGGGAAGACTGGAAATAAGAATGTTCTCCTGAATTGGAATCTGCATAATCAGGAAAAGGAAAAAAGAGGAAAACATCCCATGGACAACTCAGAAGGCAAATAGGTTCTGTGTGGTGCAGAAGGTGCAGCTGCACTGTTGGAAGGGTGATCTGCAGCCGCCAGTGAGTTGTGCCCTTGGCTAATACCTGTACCCTGGGGTCCCTCAGCATTTTATTGCTGCTCTGGAACAGGATGTGCAACTGCTCTGCATTAATACGTTATTACAGGTTGGCCAGTGTAAACTCCAGGTGTTGAGAACATGATTTATACCATTAGTATAAAAAGGTGTTTTCTATGGCCGTATTAAAAATTATACTAACTGTTGGGCTTGCCACTACGCTGTGTGTGGCACATGCCAATTTAAACCTGTCATTTCCTCTAATTTAAGGATATGTCCTCAGAAGATCATTAATTGGGGGTGGAGTTGGGGGTCGCAGTACAGCTGTGGCCTGTTAACCCCCATCTGGCTGTTAATCCCTGCAAAGCACCTTCCCCAAAGATGTCGGCTGCTGCCATACAGTCACTGAAGCAGAGACCAAAGAAATTACATTTTTTGGTCTATTTTATATTTAAATCTATTTTACACTACAATTTTAATTTAGGATGAATTGTGCCTGTAGTGTGATGTATGAACCCCGTGACTGTATTTGTAGTGAGTGTTGAGTGGGCTGAACAACTCCAAAGAGCTATAGCAGAGCCCACAGTGTTTCCTCTGTGTCCCTCTGGGCTTATCCCAAAGCAGCACCAGCCCTGAGCGCTGCTGGCATGAGCAGTCTTGGGCTCGTGTTCCTCCTCACTGGGCTCCCCTCTGCCAGTGCAAGACTCAAAGATCCTGGTCACTCACTGGACTGAGCAGATGGAGACTCAGTCTGAGGCTTAAATGTTTTGTGTGTGGGTGAAGGCAGTGTCGTGACTTCAGTCTGTCCCATATGGTTCCTGAAACCCCAAGATTACCCATATAACACCCAGATGAGAACCCCCAAACCGTGAGGGTGGTGAGGCCCTGGCACAGGTTACCCAGAGAAGCTGTGGATGCCCCATCCCTGGAAGTGTCTAAGGCCAGGTTGGACGGGGCTTGGAGCAGCCTGGGATGGTGGGAGTGGGGTTGGAATAAGATGAGCTTTAGCTTTTCCTTCCAAATCCCTTTTCCCAGGGGAGAGCTTTAGCCACGTTTCACTNGTGCCCTTGGCTAATACCTGTACCCTGGGGTCCCTCAGCATTTTATTGCTGCTCTGGAACAGGATGTGCAACTGCTCTGCATTAATACGTTATTACAGGTTGGCCAGTGTAAACTCCAGGTGTTGAGAACATGATTTATACCATTAGTATAAAAAGGTGTTTTCTATGGCCGTATTAAAAATTATACTAACTGTTGGGCTTGCCACTACGCTGTGTGTGGCACATGCCAATTTAAACCTGTCATTTCCTCTAATTTAAGGATATGTCCTCAGAAGATCATTAATTGGGGGTGGAGTTGGGGGTCGCAGTACAGCTGTGGCCTGTTAACCCCCATCTGGCTGTTAATCCCTGCAAAGCACCTTCCCCAAAGATGTCGGCTGCTGCCATACAGTCACTGAAGCAGAGACCAAAGAAATTACATTTTTTGGTCTATTTTATATTTAAATCTATTTTACACTACAATTTTAATTTAGGATGAATTGTGCCTGTAGTGTGATGTATGAACCCCGTGACTGTATTTGTAGTGAGTGTTGAGTGGGCTGAACAACTCCAAAGAGCTATAGCAGAGCCCACAGTGTTTCCTATGTGTCCCTCTGGGCTTATCCCAAAGCAGCAGCAGCCCTGAGCGCTGCTGGCATGAGCAGTCTTGGGCTCGTGTTCCTCCTCACTGGGCTCCCCTCTGCCAGTGCAAGACTCAAAGATCCTGGTCACTCACTGGACTGAGCAGATGGAGACTCAGTCTGAGGCTTAAATGTTTTGTGTGTGGGTGAAGGCAGTGTCGTGACTTCAGTCTGTCCCATATGGTTCCTGAAACCCCAAGATTACCCATATAACACCCAGATGAGAACCCCCAAACCGTGAGGGTGGTGAGGCCCTGGCACAGGTTACCCAGAGAAGCTGTGGATGCCCCATCCCTGGAAGTGTCTAAGGCCAGGTTAGACGGGGCTTGAAGCAACCTTAGATAGTGGAGGGTGTCCCATGGCAGGGGGTGGAACAGGAGGATCTTCGTGGTCCCTTCCAACAAAAACCACTCCATGATTCTCTGATATCTGTGCTACCTCCCCTCTGCATGTTTCTTGGGGGAAATTTTCTGTTTTCCTTTCCCGCTCTCCAATGCTGCTAGCTTGTGTCCCATGGCCACTCAGCCCCGTAAGCCAAAGACCCAACTTAAATTCCTAATACAGCCCAGCAAAGGTCAAAATCATTCTTTTGCATAAATCCCCATCAGCTCACCTGCCAAGAGATGAAAGCAGAGCAGCTGGGTCAGGAATGTGACATCAGCCACGGGGTGGATTGACAACTTGCGATGTGGTTCTTGCTCTTGCGAGTTCTTCATGCCGCCTTCTTGTGCCACAGCTGGTTTGGGGTGACCTTGGGGAAAGCACAGAGAAAAGGCTCAGGTCTGCACATGGCCCAGGCTCGTGCCCTTGGCTAAACTGTCTGCCCTTTCAGTAGCATCACACAACCACAGTATTTCTCAGAGAAGCCCCAGTCTTGCCTGATGTAAAATAAGCTCCTATTTTTCAGGCAGCTTGAGAGTGGATTATCTCCGTGTGCTGCACTGAGCTACCAGCAGCCTACACCTGAGGGATGCTGATGCACAAAGCCTGGCCAGTACATCAAGCCTCAGGACATTTTTCAAATGCACACAGAAAGCCCTTAGCAGAACTGCCTATCTTAAGCAGAGTCCCTTAAACCTGTTTTTCCTGGCAAAAGTTTATCCAGCCTGTGTTTTAAGACCCCCAAGGATTGAGATTTCACAGTCTTCAGTCTACTGATGTTATAGATCCTCATAAATTTTTTTCCTATCTGGATTGAATGTTGTTGTGGGGGGGGGGTTGGTGGTTTTTTCTTTGGTGTGGGTTTTTTTTGTTTGTTTTTTTTTGTTTGTTTGTTTGTTTGTTTGTTTGTTTGTTTTGGGTTTTTTTTGTTGTTTGGGTTTTTTTTTCAGCTAGGTAAAAGCTTTCCTTATCCTAACAGTGAGGACAGATTGTACCAGTGCGCTCTGGAACAGCCTTTTCTGTGCTCAAAGGCACTTACATCCCACTGAGGCTCTTTTGGCTAATAAATGTAACTCGATCAATCTGTCCTCCCAGGCTGTGCTTTCTGGCTTTCCAGCACTGCTTTCTGTTTTGACAATGAGCCATTGATAACTGCTCTCTGGGTGCACATATCTGCAGCCTTGTCCCCACTCTCTAGCAACTTTATCTAGACCCATGTTTCCCTCACCTGATTAGGAAAGTGAATATGAGACAGTGTCAGAAGTCTGCAAGTGCCAATGATGAATCTATTGCCTTTTCCTTCACCGTAAGGCTTGTTACCTGTCACAGAGGTCCCACAACAAGGGTTCAAATGGCCACCAAAAGTTACACTTTGTGTGGAGTCAAAGAGCAAACAAAGGATTAGTTAGAAGCGAGGATTATTCAGCCTGCTGGTGAACTGGGCAACAGAAGGATTGAAGTGCTGGAATCATGGAGAGGGGCACCCTGACCTGCAAGAGGTGGGCCATGTCTCTCCAATATCCCATTTTCCCATCTTCACACCTGTGACAGGTCAGTGAATGCTGACAGGCAGCACTTGCAGCGTCTGACTTCCTGATTCTCACTGTGAATGACCTGTTGTTGTCACGCCGATAATCAGGTATTTCCCTTGACTTTGCCCAGCAGGTCAACTGGAAAGAATATTGCTGACAGTGAAGTTAAATTAATTTCTAGTGATTATCTAATGGCTCTTTTAATTTTATCTGGGGTTTTCAGCTTTGAGTTTGTTGTTACTACATGTGTGGAGAGAGCCAGAGTGCTGTCATCATATGATCCTCCTCCTGATCCAGATAAAAGAGCTTCATCAATTTAATCTCCAGGTTTTAATTTTTTGCATCCTACTCCTCATAAGGCCAGGGAATAAAGTGGATTCTATCCCTCGTAGCATGCATGGGAATGGGATCTCTGGACTTTTTTTCCAGCTCTCTCTCCAACTTCATCAGTGTTACCATTACCTCTGCTCACCTCAGTGATCCCACCTGGAAAATTACTGTCTTGCTTGGTTCATCCCTTGCTCTCAAGGCAGGTTTCAAAAAATGAAGAAATCATCATCTCAAATTGATAGATGGAGAAACTGAGGCCCAGCAAAGGGAAATGACTGCCATTCGTGTCTCCATGGTCGGGGGCTTGTCCACCAGACCAGACAAGTGCTGGAGTGGAAATAAATACTCCTCCTGATGACTGTGGTCTCTGTGGTCAGGGCTGAGGGTCAAATCATTCGCACAAGGCCTGCACGCAGAAACCACAGAATCCCCCGCAGCTCCACTGCACTTTATTAAAAGTCGCTGCTTCTGTGAAAAATGGGGTTTATAAGAGTTAGGTGCCTTAATTATAAAGTCATGTGTGTTTGAATGACTTCTTCCCTGCTAACCGTTTGTGACAGCCTACAAATGTGAAAAGTATTACCAAGCTTATTTTTAACGTGGCTATGGAGAGGCTGTAGAAGGGGAAAACCAAATCCTATAGGATCCTGGAGAGAAAAACAAGCGATTTCTTAAATATGGTTAAGGTTGTCTGAGTTCAGCACCGATGCTGATACTATCCAAAAGAAAGGAGATGCAGGAGTCCTATGGAAGCAACTGTGTGTTAAATAAGTGATAGGAGCAAGTGATAAATTTTCCCTTTGGAAGTGGTTGAATGGTCAGTGTATGGAGATAAAATCTGTTCAGAGCGGTGCTGGCCCATGTTAGGGGTGTGCAGGTTCTACATGTGTTTTCTGCAGAGCTGCTACCTCTCAGGAATTCATTCCATCCTGTTGTTTATTAGATAATTTACCCTTTAATGCGGGACACAAATTGCTCAGTGCTTTGTAGAACTGAGTTCTTAATGCTGTTTCTCTGAAGGTTGTGGCAGACTTGAGGCCTGAAGCACCATCTTTATCACCCACCTTTAGCCACAGGCTCTGCAGGGGAAGAGGAAAACACACAAGATCCCTCTGGCAGACTCATTCCTGCGTCCCATAGCAAGGGTTTCACCCTTCTTATAACAGGGAGAGACACTGGAGAAGGAGAGCAGGCCAAATACAACATTAATGTTGGAGCACTAAGTGTCACCCTTGGTTTGAAAGGAAATGAAAGTGATGGAAAGGAAATATTCCAAATAAAGGAGAGAGTGAGAATAGTGCTCTTTGTTGGTTAAAAGGTAAAGAATAAGTTGTGGAAGATGGATAAAAAGATGACATACCTGTGGATAAAAGTTTTATTGTAGATGAAGTTTAATGATGGTGGACACCAATTATGGAAATTTCCTATGATCAAATATATAATTAGTTTTAACTCTAATCCTATGATTCTTCCTCCTTCCATGATTTTCTGTGGGATTATACAGACCTTAATCTTGGTGTAAGTTCTTCAAAAAGTACTTCTTCATGCCTAGATAAATCATCTTAGTGCTAAGCAGCAGTATAAAATTTACACCTTTCTTTAACCGTGTTTTATCCCCATCTCTCCACCACTGTATTTTGTCAGTATTGAGTGATAAATGATTTATCTCCCCCTACCACAGTATCATGAGTATTCTATGCATATAGCCTGTAATTCAGTTGCTTCTTTACTTTTTAAAATAAATAAAAGACTATATGTCCTAGGCCAAGGCAGATTTTACAGAGTTAACTGTCAAGTTATTTTAAATACTTTAAAGATAAGGATTGAATGTAGTGGTCGTGAGATACTTCACAGCACAGAAGTAGGAGCAGAAATAGAAAAAAATAGGTGGCTTGTTTTTAAGTTTTCAGTTTCTTTAGTTGGGTACCATGAATGTGCATCTGAAAAGAACCTTCCCTCTTTGTAATGCAGACTGAAGCTGAAGCACGTCTTAATTCCTTGAAGTAACCATTGGTACCAAGCTGTCATGTCACTACCTGCAGTCAGACAGAGCAAAATTAAAATGTTAGAACTTTATGTTATGTTTCTCCAGGTGGAGTTTCACCAGAGCGCAGTAGATGTAATATAATTTCCACCTATACATTTTTACTGACAAAAACAGGGAACGATTTTCTCCTCATTGTATTGAAATGAACTTATTTTGTGATTAAACCAAGACCAAGACCAGGCTCTGACATGTTAATATTGAAGTCTGGAGTAATTTTTCCTGTTTTCTTGCATGACAAATGTTGAACCCACATCTTCACTGTAATCACACTTGTCTGAATCAGGAGTCTGAGTCAGCAGTTTGACATCTTTGTCAAGGCAAAATCTACAGTGCATCTGGAGACCTGAGAGCTCAGGGAGATTGAATACTTAAAGGGATGTAACTGGAAATAATAGGGAAATTTGGAAAAGGAGATGGGAAATCTTGTTTTTTCTTATACATTTCTTCCCTGGTTATGTATCTCTGTAGATTGTTTTTTGTTTCTTTGTTTTTTTAAACCTAATAGAAATTCTTTTTCAGTCTAAACTGTAGATGAGGCAGAAAAAAACCTGCTCTGTGAAGGTGAACCACTGGCCATAAATGATGTTGTCTGACTTAGAAACTGAGTCTATGATTACAAGGTTGTGTTTACTATGGAGGAATCAAATTCAAGTTGGTTGTGGCTCTTCACTGGGGACATCACTCTCCAGAGTGACTCTTACATTTCAGAGATTGACCTGGAAATCTTAAATCTGGCTCCCTCCTCCCTGTGAAGTGAAACAAGGAGACACAACTGCCTTTCCCTGCATTCAAACACATCACAGGAGGAACTTGCAGGTCAGAAAAAAATCATTAAAAAAAAAAAAACTGCCAAGATGATTACTGCAGAGAATGTGTCTGGTTGCAGAAACCAGAAGGACTTGGCAGCTGCAGTACAGTTATTTACACTTCCTTACCAATTTGCCTCCCACAATCTGCATCTCCTATGGGAGTAAGAATGAAAGGACTTCAGTGTGTCCCCAGTGGATCCTTTGACCACCTAAGACAATAATAAGGTGCAGAGGGTTTTTTGTCAGAGGAGGGGAGCTGGTCAGTCCATGTTGATCCTCATTCCTTGTTTTTTATGAGAGGTGCTGTCACAGGGTTCAGCTCTAGATAAACACGGGAGAGGAGCTCAGAGTCCTACACAGGCAAGGCAAGCAAAGAGTGGGAGAGGAACAGGAGACAAATTGACTGGGTTCAGCAGGCAGGGCACGGGCACGAGGCTGAGACGGGCTTGGAGTCACATTTCCTGACTTGTCGCAGTCTGTGCCGTCTTCAATGAGGTAACACTTCCTGTGGCTCTTTCCAAAAATATTTTCATAAGCTTTGGGTGATGTGCACTCTGCTAAGGAATTGCCTAATACTATGATCCCATGAGGGTTTGGAGCTTTAATGTTTTAAATCACTTCTAGATGGATTAATTTCCTCAGATCCATATCACACAGAATCAGCTATTATTGGTTTTATCCTCATTACAGCTTCTACAACTGCACATTCTTACCTGGCTAACAAAATATCAGAGGAGTTTGTTTTATTAGCTTTAGCTAATGGTTGTGTACTGATCCCCAAGCAAGATGATATTACTGCAAAAGTAGGGGAGTTTGTGCTGAGCTGGTTCACATGCACCTGTATTTTCCCAAGAAATCTTGGAAAGTTTGGTTGTCCCACATTGCTCAGATTTGGTCATGTCATCAGCTTTCCAATTTTTGGCTATTTTTGGTTCCTTGTTCCAACCAAAATGAGGGAATAGATGAACTTTTAGTGTGGAGTTCATCCCACTCAGCATTCACGCCTCAGCTCCTTGTCACGGACTCCTCTTCCAGCCAGTGTAATCAGAAGCTTTCAGGGGGTGATCAGTCTGACCTATTTTAATTGTCTGCTCTAATATTAGATGAATTACACCCTAAAGACACCTGTTTCTTTGTACTGAGTGTAAAAGGAGAGTAAATGTAGTTGTCAGCATTGCAGCTGACTGCAGTTGATGAGATGAATGCTGCCCTTCAAGTCATGTTTAAACTTATGTATGATGAGATGCAGCTGACAGATGATGCATGTCTAGGTGTAACCTGTAGAATCTCTTCACAGTCAGAGCAAATAAATAGACTTTTAGCGTGGACTCTATTCCACATAATGGTAAATATCTGAAGCAGCTGAGTTGCACTGTTACTGACTACAGGAAGGAGCCCAGGATGACTGGAATTTAGTTCTGTGGTTGATAGATACACCTGTAAAGACACATGAGACTTAATCCAGCCCAAAGAAGGACACCTGACCTTTTTCTTTAGTGCAGAGCATCCCACAACTCTGTCTGAGACCAGTGGCTGTTAGCATGTTGGATAAACATGTTATTCATTTTTATGCGTAAAGATTGATTCAGGATTCTACCTGGGCACCCACACCAGGAAATTAGGACTTTTGATCATGCTTTTATCGTCTGTTCTTGTTTGCAGTACTATTGGTATTAATGCTAAAATTTAGGAAAAAAAATCTGATAAAATATTAATCCCCATGCCCCTCCTCATAAGATTTGTTTCTCAGAGCCTCGACTCATGGAGAAGGTTGTAAGCCAGTATGTTACCAAGCAGAAATACATCTGCACGTTTTATAATTTGCAGGATTTTTCATCCCAGGGTGTTATTAACTCAATTGTAAGAAGAAGAAAGAATTGGTGAGTGAAGAGTGGGGGGGAAGAGTAAACCTTTGTCATTAACCAAGGGACATCACCAGATTGATTCCTCCATTCATTACATTCAGGTTTGTGCAGAAGAAACTGGGGGCAATTCTACCATATAATATGGAGATTATCCCAAATTGCAACTGCATTCACCCATGTAACTGGGACAAACCTGCTGTACCTTACTTTCTAGAAGACTGTGCCAGACTTACTTAAAGCCAAGGAAATGGACATGCTGTTTCCAGTTATTTACCTTGTGATGATCCATGAGGATCTGGTTTGGGTTGGCTGTGATGAAGAAAAGGACTTTTTTTTTTTTTTTTTTAAACAGCTGTAGGCCAAGGTATGAGTGCAGCTGGGCCAGTTTATGGCTACAGATGAGCACTGTGCAAAACCTGGAACCGGGCAGAACACATTGGCTTTGTCTGTGCCGAGCGTTACAGAGTCTGCAGGAAACCAATAATCAGAAGGGGAGAAGCCCACCCAACCCAGAGCAAAAGCAGTGATTTGCACAAGAGCCTGCAGGCTGAACCTACCTGTTGGGTGGGTTACCCCGCACCTCACCTCCCCTCAGCTCGGGCATTCCCAGCCCCAGGGGGGCTGCGGGTGCTGCCGAGGCTTCCTGGATGGGCCATCAAAGTGTTCCCCACTTTGAGGTTTCACTGGCTTGGAGCAAAGAATAAAACCAGCTTCTCCAGAGGTGAAGTATCTTTTTGAGTTTCATTTTGCTCTGTTTCTGTTTCTCTTCACTTCTGCTGCTCTGATCTTTGTAGCACTCGATGCCTTGACTCTGGTCTGACACTTGGACAGAAGCTCTAGAAACGCTCCTGCATTCTCTCAGCGTTGCTGGTTCCAGCACAAGGCAAAGGCATTTGTGTCCAAACTTTCATACAAGCCTTCTCTAAGGAACACAGAAAAAAAATGCCCCATCCCTGGAGGTGTTCAAGGCCATGCTGGATGTGGCTTTGAACAATCTGATCTACTGAAAGGTGTCTCTGCCCATTTTTAAAGGTCCCTTCCAGCCCAAACTGTTGTATGATTCTATGAAAACTGCCACAGACTGATGCTATTTTTAAAGTTCTTATATTCCACAAGATTAAAAAAATCACAAAACTCTTCTAACAATGATGACCCTCACTCAACATAATGTTATTCCTTGTATTTCTGGTTTTTCCCACAGAGCTATTCATACTTTAAAAATTATTTTCATTTTTCAGTTTCACTGTAAGCTTGGCCTTTGTTTGCAGCATCTCTGTAGCAAACATTAGCTAAGATCTGCATTTTTCAGATAATCATAATCATTATAAGTACTGTTTAATTGTTGTTTCCAGCCACAGCAAATTAAGTGAAGATACAATATGGAAAGGAGAATTTTCTTATGTATGCTACATAAAAATCAGGATGGAATTATGATGAATACAGCTAATGGAATAATTCACCACAAATAATTTATTCAAATGTAGCCTTTTTTCCTGCTGAGGGAATAGCTCTGAGCTAAATGCAGTTTCCTATGCTGTACTTGTTTGGACAAATATCATTACGAACTTTTTTGCCCTCTGGTTTATTCATGAATAAGAAAATTTGAGATGTGTTGGTTGAGCCAGCCACATGGTTCTTTTCATGCCTGTTTCATTGAAATATTGCAGCAGTGTCTTCCAGTACAAATATCCAGGTGCACACATTTAAGGTCCTGTTCCTCTCGATGCTCTTCCATTCAACCCTGACATGTCCTATCCTTGCCTGTTTAGGCCTCTGAAGTTCACTCATAGGAGTGTCCAGATGGAAACTGAACCCAGTTCCTTAGAAAAAATCATAAGAAACATTCACTTTATAAAAAATTTAATTAAAAACTCAGCAACTTGTATATGTGAGAGCTGCTACACCTCCTACTTGTCGTTGAACCAAAGTATGTGATGTCAAGTCAACCACCAGTGCCCAAATTTTACTCCTTACCTTAACAGGAAAGGCAAATTCCATTCTTAATTCATTTTGTTGTGGTGGGTGTAGTTTGATGTTGTACACACAGACCAGATGGGCTTTAACATCGACCTCTGCCAGGGAGGAATTAATGGTGCTGCAGCTCCTTAACTGTGAAATTTCCAGTCTGATATCATCCATCACCACTGTGTTACAATGCACGCTGCAGATGGGCCCGGTTCCCTAATGCTGAGGTTGTCTGACACTTCCCATTACCAGACCCTGTTTTCAGTTTCTCAGAGCTTTGCCAAGCTTTAACCATTTGGATTTAAATTCTTCATGCTGAGTGTGTGCCTCGGGCTGAATTCATTTTAGAAAATGTCAGCCAAAATCAGAAAAAATGTGCATAAAAAAATCTGACAACCTTTATGTGAATGGCTCTTTTGCCCCTTGTACTTTGCAGGAAGGGCTTGACATCTGGCAAACAGACTGAACTTTGTGTCAGGGATGAACATGCACTGAAAGTCTCTAGGAAAGCTCACAGAAGCCCAAACTTGCTAAAGTCTCCAGCCTTTGGCCAAACTGCAAGGTGCAAGGCCCAAACGAGGTTTTGGTGTCACCCACGATCTATGTGCTTTTGTCTGGGAGGCTTGTGCTGCTGCCATGGGGTCCAAGAATGTTCTTCATCATCACCACTGAAAACAAAAGGGAAATCCTAATATCCTATCAATCCTAATACCTTCAGTCATTCTCAGGTCTGTATGTACCTCATATTTTCTCTATTTCATCTATCCAGAGTTTAAGAAGTGCTTGGAAAATGCTCTCAAGCACATGTTGGGATTTTCGGGGTTGTCCTATGCAGAAGTTGGATGTCATTGATCCTTGTGGGTCCCTCCCAGCTCAGGATATTCTATGACTATGACTCTACAATTCTATCATTGTTCTCTCTTCATCCCTTTGGCTAAAGAGAAACATTTTTATTATTTGCAGTATTAATCATTCGAGATGACCCACATCTCGCTTCCACCTCTCACTTTATATCTGCATTACTGGATTATTAATCTACAGCTGCTGGCCCTCCATTCTGCTCCTTGTGACCTTCTCATGCCTAACAGTCAAGTCTGATGATCTAAGCTCACTCCTGGCAGTGCAGTTCAGTTTTCAGTCCTGACAATGAAACTCAGTGGAGTAGAATCCACTAATGGGACCCCTGTGTTAGTGAGCATAACACTTCCTAAAATGCTATTAAGTACTGTTCATATTAATTGTCCTGAAGGCACTTGAGGTAAATGGGATAAAGAACAGGAAATTGTAGTGGTAACCAGCTTAAGTGACCCTCTTGTAGATGGCATTTTGGCTGGAGAAAAGAATTCCATCCTTTTTGCCATGTCCAAAATCATTTTACTCCAGAGGTAGCCTTTGATATTCCAGATCATACATTTCCACATGAAGTTCAATATTGAATTCAACCTTTCCATGTAAATCCCTGAGCTGGACAAATTGCAAGTGAAGGAAGTAAAAGACTCCCAGGAATCTGTTGTGAAAGGCTGATGATTACAGCTGAGATTCCTCCTGGATGAGAAAACCATCCCTTGGCTGACAGCATGGCTGCATCTTGGAACATCAAGCAAGGTCTTTATGTAAATCTGAGTGTTCTTCTGCTTGTTCTGCTGCAAAAGCCATTCTCGCTGGGACACAGAAGGAAATCCAGTGAGACAAGGTAATAGAGGTGGAAGGATGCTAATGGAAAGATTAGGTCTCTGGGCTGTCAGACTTGTCTCTCTTAAGCACATGTTTATGCTTTAAGTTAAATAATACAGCATGTTTATGTATGTGAATATATATATGCTGCATATGTATCTGAATGTATGAATGGTAAGATGCTGTTCTGTGCAAGAAAGTCATGGCAGAGACTAGTTCCACATTTATATATATTAAATTACATTTCATTACATCTATAATACAATGTAAAAGGTTTCTCCCTTTCCCTGGAAAATACAATCTTTACATTCGTGTACTCATGTACAACAGGCCTGTACACACACAGGATCTTGGAGACCAAGCTGGTTTGGATGTTACTAGAATTTTCTTACCCTGCAGATGGTTTCTGTGACTCCTAGCTCTGGATAAAGTATGTCCTTTTCATTGGAATGAATGCTTCCATGCTGAACTCAAATTCTGCTGAGGGCTCAGTGGATCAGGGTTCCCAGTACTCCAGGTACTTGTCCTTTTGTTCCTTAAAAACATTTTTGTGTGTTCTTGTCTTTGTACTTAAAAGCAATTAAAAAAACCCAAAACAATCCATTGCCTATTCTACTTTGCCAAGTCTTTTTGCCCTGCCCTTTGCTGACCTTGAGCTTTCTTCCAGCAACCTATACACCATAACTGCACTTAGAGACAGGTCTCTCCATCTGTCTCTCTTTGTGGAATAAGAGTTTATTTACTTTTTTCTGTCTGATAACTCTGGGACAGAAACACCTCTGTGTGTTTATTTTCCATGACAGTCTTTGTAGAGCTCTTTGGAGACACCTTATAATCTTTGAACGTAATGGAAAGGGAGGGGAAGGAGTTGATTTTGCTTCATCTTCTTCCTCATTGTCCTCCCACTTCTTTTTTCCACCTTGAGGGGAGGAGAGGACACTAAAGGGAGAGTTCATGCCTTCCACCAAAGCCTTTACCTGAAATGTGCCACATCTGGTGGGTATTTGTGGAAGCAAAGCACGTCAGCAGTTTTCAAGATCACAGTCCTGACAGGAAATGACTGAGTTTAGATGTCCTGATTTTATTGTCTATTTTGGATAAGATGATAAATACTGACACAAGAAGCCAGCAAGTCGATTTATTGATTTCAGTTCTGCTTGTTGCTCTGTTCAGCCCTTCATGTGTATTTTTGGATGATCAGTGAGAGTTGGAGACAAAAGAGAAATTCCTCCTCTGCTTTTGGCAGAATGGAACTAACTGAAAACCTGCTTGGAAAATATACAGGAAATGTCCAACTCAATATGTGCTTTTTTTAGATTTAGGGATCCCTGTGGTGGTTGCTGCCAGCTGGGGGCAAAAATTGTCTGTTTTGCTGCTCCTTCTAGCAGTGCAATGCACTTCTCACTCCAGCACTGCCCATCCTGTCTCCCTTGCAGCAAACCTTAAACTAAGCTCCATCAGAATAATGATAGGAACTGATAGGTAAAGGGACAATTTTCCTTGACATTTGTATTAACTCTAAGTGAATTAATCACAGTCAACACTGTCCAGCTGTGTCAAAGGCTTAAAAAAAAAAGACTATAAACTTCATCAGAAAATAAATTTACATCTGAATAATTACTGCTTTGATACTGCTGTCATTACATGTGGTATTACAGTGAGCATATTTTGACTTTCAGAGGTTGCTGGCTGGCTGGGGCACGTGGGGATTCAATGTGAGCAGGATAACCCTGTTGGGGATCTATCAATCAGAGCACAGCAAAGCCCAGGAGCTCTAAAAGACATCCAAATTGGCCTGTTCAAGGCCCAGCAGTGTTTTTATGAAGGAAGGTGGAGTTGGGGAGTTTAGAAGAGCCCTGTTTGGT
>VYZQ01041954.1:0-17230 GCA_013400655.1 Mystacornis crossleyi | reverse complement strand
TCCCAGGCTTACACACAGCACTCGGCGTTGGTGTCATCTGCGTCCTGTGGCAGGTGCTGTCTGATCCCAGCAGCAGAACACGAGAAGGAGAAATAAGCGATTCCACCTTGGACTCCAGAAGCTCTCGGTGGAGTTCAGTATCTGGGCAGAGCTTACTCAGCAAGGGAGTTTAAAATTGCTTTTTGGCCAAGAAAGCAAATCCTTCAGTGTCAATCGGAAAATTGTATTTTTGATTTATTTTGTTTAGATAAGGGTTAAGACGACCAATTCAGAGCCCCTTTATGCTGTGATGTGGGTGGAAGTTTGTTCAGCCACTGAGATAGACCAGTTGCTCCCTTCCCTTCCCCTCACCACTTCACNTGGGCCACGATTATACTGTTCCACATGTGCTTATTAAAAGAAACCAGACCATAATTAGAGCAGTGCCTGTAATGGATTCTCTGGTTCAAAGGGTGAACGAGAGTGTTGGGGGGACAATGGCACTGGGTTGGAAAGGACCAAACTTGGAAGGGGGAGGATCTGTCTGGATCATCTTAGAATGTTTTGCTTGACCTGAAATGACATGTTTTTTCTTTTCTGGAATTGCTTAACCCCCCCCCTTTCTTTACGCATAGGGACATGGAAAGCTTTGTTTAAATAATTTAAAAAATTAAACCATCCACACACCCTAAAACAGCAAAACAAGAAATCATGTAATAGATACTCCCAAAGCTATTTTATTAACATCCCATTCATATTTCATACTCTGTCTTGCCACAGGAAGGGATACTCACCCATATGATTTTGCTGTGAAAGTTCAAACTAATTTGAAGCAAACACATTATTCTCTTTCAGAATATCTGAATTTTTTGAGCTGCTAAAGAGGAGTTTAGTCCTGCAGCTTTGCTTAGAACTGGAACAGCTTGCCCCAAGTGCCCCACTTGTTTATTTGACACAAACAAGGCAGGTGACTGGGGCAGTCAAGGGAAGGAAGGGACAAGGAACTAGAGGAGCACTGGAACAAAGGACCCTGGGGAAATCTCACCATTTGGCACAAGGAGGATTTCCTTTGTCATCCTGCTTGCTTCCTGCCAGTGGGTTGACTTTAATGAATAATGGGTGATAATAATTTTGGTTTCTGCCTGGAGTGGAAATAACTGACAAAGCATTTAATGGAAGCTGACAGTTAAGTACCCAGCCACAGCAGTAAAGTGTCAGACAAAGCACATGAAAATAAACAGCCCAAATGAAAGCTATTTCTGAGCAGATTGCTGGCACACTTTCCCAACCCCAGGCAGGTTATCTGAGATGGTAATTGCTGCCAAAAAATTCCTCCTCATCCTTTCTTTTTCCTTTTTAAATACCTTATGAGACTTACCTCAAGGGACCACAGAGCATATTTATGGATATGCTTAACTTCAAAATAAGCAAAATCAATACCAGAAAAGGCAGAGCTGTTTTGTAGACCTTATACTAAGCTTGTTTGCATTTTTCAAAAAAATTAGTTGCCTCATAGCAGCTCATATATGGTATTTGCTTATATATATATATGTATTTATGTATTTAAGAGGTAGAGACTGGGGTTAGCTAGAGACCTGAAGGAAGCTACAGTGCCCAGTTGTCAGTGCTTTTCTGTAAGAGCCTTGGCCAAAATGTTCTGGGGACATGATGAACTACTCCATAAGGGTCAGCATGAACTGCACAGTCCAGGTTCCCATCCAGTATTTCTGCACTAAAAACCTGCCATCATGAGCTGTGCTTTTGATGTCTTTTTTGCCCACTGTGCACGTTAGTTCTGCTTGTGTTGCTTTCAATCTTGCAGAACAGTTAATCAAAGCTGATGCAGGTTATTGAATGTTACCTCATGTTTAAAAATAGGTTCATTGGCTTTGTGGCCAGCAGGGGCTTCTCTGTTTTTCTCCTCTGACCTCCTGCATATAACACAAGCATGGGATAAGTACTATTATATGAGGGTTAATGTACACGGTGCCTTCATTTATTAGCTTTCTACCTCCTTTATTAGCTTACTTGTGACTGAGAGTCAGCATTCCTGGTCCCATTCAAAATGGGCTGTAAAATGGTTATAATAATATTTCTCTCTCTGTGATGCTTAACTGATTCCTGCACTGCAAAGGCAACAAGCTTGTGGTGACTTAACAGTTACTGAAAAGAATAATCCTGTTACAGCAAAAATAATAATCTAAATACCATAACCAATCCCCTCCCCAAATCCAGGCTTAAACAAAGATTAAAAAAAAATACTTGAAATTCTGAAATCTTGCCTGCATTAAACCTTTAAAATGCTGGATTAGGCATTTTCCATTTCCAAGCTTGCCTTTGACACCACATCCTTGTGCTCCATTGGTATGATTCATCTGCAGATACCAGGCCTGCATAACTCATCACGGACCTTTACTGTAGATATAATTACAACTCAATCCTTTAGCCTGGGCAGTGTGAAGCCTTCTCGAAGGTGAGCACAAGAGGTAGTGCTGCTCTGGTGTGGTTTGAAAGGCAGTAGGTACATGTTTTGTGGTGTCATCTGCAATAGGAAAACCCAGCTACTGTGGAATATATGAAAAGACAGAGAAGAAGCAAATTGTGGCATCTCTGTCTTGAGGGAAGCTGCTGAAAGCAAGAGGTGGGGCTTGGTTTCCCAGCCATGTATAAGACACCTCTATTTTTCTCATTTGCTTTGGAAATGAATACACAACATGAAATTTCTGTTCTCTGGGTCGCTGTAAAAGTGTTGGGGACAAATGACTCCAGAGCTGTGGGCACTAGAGGAATATTAACTGTGTTTTTATCTCTGTAAACTGGTTGTCCAATGTGATGTTCTTGTTTTTTATTGCATTTACCTTATGATAGGCTGGTCTTTGAAAGCTTCACTTTGAACTATTTTTGTGGGGAGTTTCCTAAAGGAGAAGGTCTTAATAAACCCAGCCCCGTCCATACCTGATCGCTCTCAACTCACTCTGTAGATCCACTGCATACAAAAGACTTCTGCAGGAGTGAAAGCTGGTAAAGATAAAGGTCTGAAAGGACAAGAAGTTAATTTAACCTGAGTTTTGAAATATCTGAAGCCCTTGAAGCACATCCAGGTCTTCTGCATTGAGCACAATATATTGTGCTGCAGGAAGACATCCTCTTCTGCTTTGAAGACATAAAGAGATGGAGAATCCACCACTTCCCTTTGCTAGTTTGTTCCAGTGGTTAGCCACAAACCCTGTTAGAAATTTATACCTCATTTCTAATTAGAATTTCCCTGGCTTTCAGGTCTTCTTGTGCTTTTCCATTTTCATCTACAAAGCTTTGTAGTATCTGGTTGGTTTTTTTTTCCTCAGAGGTATTAATGTGCTACAATCTCATCCTCTCTTTCAGTCTTCTTGTCACTGAGCTCAGCAGCCTGGGCTCTTGGGGTGGAATTCACTCTGAGTGGAATGGCTCTTTGGTGTCTAATGCTGAAGGCATCTCTGGGTTTGTCTTGGAGTTTCTTCAAAACTCCAGCCACACGTATGCTCAGAAGTGCCTATTCTGGCACGTGGCACCACACCAGCCTTCAGCAGTGGGAATTCTGGAGAAGGCCAGCACAGTTAAAAATGAGATTGGTGCCCACCTTTGGCACAGCAGTTTTAAGGGGCAAGCCACATACCATGAAAATGGAAAACCTGGATGCTGTCCTGAAAGGACAAAACTTCATCTCTGTGTCGTGGAGATGCACTTGGCCATGGAGGTGTTGAAGAATAAATTTTCCTCTTTTGAATAATTAACAAGAGGAGCATGGTCTGGCAGAGAGCAAGGAGCACAGACTGTGCTAAGCACATACTGACACTTCCCCAGGTTGCTCTTCCAAAATCCAAAAATTTAGGGCTCAAGAGATTACTGTCTTTTTGTTAATGCAGATGGGATTCCTTTTCCATTAATTTGTCCAGTCTCTCCTTGATGTGAATTTTCAGCATCCACAGCATCCTCTTGGCAAGTCCTACAGCTTGTGTGTCCTCTGAAAAATAAAACTCTTTCTTTTGGACTTGCCAACTGCTAACTTTGATATTCCATTGTTTTTGCATCAGAATGGACAGGAAACAATTAATCCTACTCATTTTCTCTACATCATTTCTTTTATACAACTGTAGAAGTCTCCCCCTTTTGCTTTCTTCACAGACAAGTTTGTCTGTTCTGAAATACTTTGTCATCAGCAAATGTGAACACCTCACTATTAATTTCAAGATCATTTACAAATCTGTTGCCATTGTATGTCTCCATGGCACTCACTGGTTGCCCTCCTCCCAGTGAAAATTCCTACAATTTCTTTGTATCCATTATCCTTTCCTCCTACCATTATCCATACAAGAATCTTTGATTATTTTCCTAAAAGCCTTGGGCTGAGAAGGGCCTCAGGTTCTCACCTTTGCTGTTGCTTGCCCAGAGCAGGACTGAGCAGTTGTGCCTTGCATTTCCCCTAGGGGTCTGTGCTGAAAGGGGAAACGCTTGGCACTTCAGCAGAGCCAAGTGCTTTAATTCCTGATGTCAGCGGTAGACCAAGGCACAAAAGGCCCTGGGACTGGGTGACTTTGCAGGTGCTCAGTGGGGACATGTAGCTGTTTCCATGCCAGTCATGCACGAAGTTGAGGCCACGGTGACATTCACCATCACTCCCTGCCCAGGAGCAAAACACCTGCAGCTCCGGTAGGCAGTGTCTGAATGAAGCCTTTACCTGGGACAAGAGACAACCCCTGTTTGCAAACATGGTCTGTATTCTTTGTTCCTGAACCTTTGCATTCCCATTCAGCTCATTTTGAACATTTTCCCCGGACCTGACCTGATTTAATTGAGTTGTTTGTCATACTCCTGTTTTCTCTTAGTTTACCCTCCATTGATTCTTGAACATATTTTCTTAGTAGTGATGCAGAATTTATTTCCAGATCTCATAGACAGAAAGACTGAATGCACCAAACCTTGGATCCCTCCCTTAGAGCCTCAGTGGGCCCCCTGCAAAGAGTGAGGGGTTCCCATTAATGACCCCTTTCACCCAGTCCCAAATTCACTCCCTTTACACTCCACTGATAATGCACTGTGCTCATCTTAAATCAGGATTTCAGCCCTTTGCCCTCAGGAACACACATATTCTAGCTCTGCTTTGGCACTGATTTATTTCTGCCTAATCCAAATTCTCCTCTCTGCTTCTATTGCCTAAAGTCTTGCAGTTCTTTCCCAAAGTCAATATTCCCCTATCCTTCCCCACAGTGGTGACATACACACTGATGAAGCTGGATCTTATTTACACTCACATCCCTTTATAATGTGCGAGGTTTGACATCGATGCCTGCAGGAAGGGTAGTTCATACTACTGAAAAAGCAGAAAAAGACTGTAGTGTAAATGCACATCAGGTCTTAGAGCTTTTCTGCTTCAGGTTTTATTACAGTGCAGTGAGTCAGAGACATGGGAACTACTAACTCTTTTCACTGGGAAGCATTGTTAGTGACCTGCACAAGAAGCCAGAAAACTGTTATTACTTGAAATGTAAAATTAAAGAAAAAAAAAATTGCTCTCTTTCTCATTTCCCTGAACTGGACCACATACTTCCCTGGAGGAAAATCAGTGTTGGAAAAAAGGTTGACTGCAAAATTTTCTGTTAATCTGAATATTCCTCTCTTGCTCTGAGCTGCGGGATGCAGGCACAGACCTGTCCCGTCTGCTCTGGAGTGATCTGTGCCAGCTGCAAGGAGAACCCTGCTGGAGATGATGGATGGCCCAGCATGTGTCTCTTCCTGCTGTAGGATTGCACTGGTGGGACAGGGTCTATCAGAGCACAAACTGTGTCCAGGATCAGCCTGGTGCTGCCAGAGGGGTCACACTGACTGGGACCCAGTTGTGGCACCAGTTCCACTGTTGGGGTGTGACTACAACTCTGACAGCTGCTCCTGAACTTTGGAAGCTCTCCTTGATGTTGGTTGGGCGAGTCGTGGCCTGACAAGCCCTCCCATTCCCAGATTTATGCCAGATTTCTTCATCAAGTGCGGAGTGCCAAGGACAATCTCACAAGTGTTAATTCTGGTCCTGGCACTCATCCCTGAAGAGATTAAAGCACCTCTGAGAGAGCATCCCTTTCATTTTTGCTCAATCCTTATTGCATACAGAGCCCTGATATATTCCCCCTCTCCTCCTCTCTGTCTCTCTCACCATATGTTAAAGATTTTTGGGAATGTACCTTTTTGCAGCATCTTTCTCTTCTAGATTTTAACACAGTCCTGATGCATTTACCATAAAGCTCTTGAAATGCAGCAAACCCAGCAAAAAACTTGTTGGAAGCAGGAACTCACTGGAAGCGATTTTTACATATGTGTAGAGTCTTCCTTGTCTGGGTGCAAGAGCTGCATCACTAACTGGATTAAGAGAAAATTTCTCTACACCCAATGTCAGTAAAATTCTTGATGGAAGATATTTTTTACACTAACAAGCCCTCGGTGTCTACTGTATTCAGAGTAAAGGAGGATCATGGCAAGGAGCAGAATGGAAGAAATGTGCTAATTTGAAAAATCTGGAGATTTTTATCTATGGGGAAAAAAGATCTCTATAAAGGTGGTAGGAAAAATAGAAAACAATTTTGTGAACCTTTTTGTTTATATGAAAGTCTTTATCTGCTTTGCACTAGTTCCATCACCTAGCAAATATTTTTCAGCAGCTTTCCCCCATTTGCAGTTTTCTTTTTAAATCTCACATTTCCCCTTTACAAATCTCTGCCCTCTGGTTCTGAAATCCACAATATTTTGTCACTTTTTCTGTTGTGTCTTGTGGAGTGATTGGTGCATGTTGTGGCCCCAGCACAAGAGCAGTCCTAACCCAATTTGCAAGGAGAGGTATGTGTCCTGCAAAGGTTGCTGGTAACAAGAGGTGTGGGGGAGGAGGACATCAGAGTTCACATCCTAATAACTCCTGTTTTTTATGGGTTTTGTCCAGAACAGAGTCCAGGGAGCCCAACTGTCCTGTTAATCCAGAGCACAAGAGAGACAGAACTGGGCAGTGAGACAGAGCATTCACTTCAGTTCTTCCTCTGCACTATTTCCAGTTCTTTGCACTCTTCCAAGGAAGTCTGCCTAGCAGGCATGCTTAGTCAGGCCAGACAGGAATACACACAGATTTCTACTGTGAGATAATGAGGTTTTCTGGTTTGTTCTCTGTTCTCTTTCTAATAATCCATTGTGCTTTATCAGCCTCTTTGATGATTGTTGAGCACTGGGTTAATGTTTTCAGAGTATTAGCCACAAACCCCATTTTCCCTGTGAACAGTCATAGCTAATTAAGACTACTGTGACGTATGTATAATTAGGGTTATTTTTAACTCTGCATCTATCAACACTGAATTTCTTTCAGTGCCATGATATCTCATCAACAACGAGCATCACTCAGTGTCATGAGATCCTAATGAGATCCTATAATCTCCAACCTCTGTTATTTCATGAGTCACTGTTTCCCAGATTTTATGAGTGTGTTGAACAACACTCATCTGCATGGAACTTCATGTGACCTCTCTCTATTACATAAACTGACTCTTAGCTCTGTTTTCACTCAGTTATTGAGAGCTCAGTTTCCTTTTTAAGCCTTTTGTAATGTAAGTACACTGAATTAACCAATCTTAATATCACAGTTTCCTTCAAAATGCTCATCAAGATACATAAAATAAGTAATAAAATATTACTTTCTTATGAATATATGACTTCAGCCTCATGGGTGGGAAATTATGAGAAGAACAAAATTACGAAAAAGAAGTCCTACATTTCTCAACATATCCCTCTTACTTGTGGCTTTGGGGTCAGCTCAAGCATGTCCTTAACAAGTAGACTTGGACATCACAGCTCAAGCCTGTTAAAATTAGAGGTGTGACAGGGTGAAGTTAAAACGTAAAAACAGTATATTAAAAGATTGAAAAGTAAAAAATCGCTTTAAAATGAAGACATAATAAAAATAGACAGTGCTTCAATACACTGATTTTTCAGAAGAGAAAATTTCTGGGTAGAAAATGCAAAAATAAAACAAAAGGTTGGCCTTGGGTGTTATTTCAGAGAGTGGATGTCAGGCTGTATCCTGGCTGGACTCTCCTGTTAAAAAGCAGCCTCTTGTTAGCAGAGCACTAAGAGCGATTACACAGCCAAAGCTGAGGCACAGAGCAGCTGTGTGTAAATTATTTCTTTTAATATGTCACTGGAATTCCGAGAGGAAAAAAGCTCCTTCTTAAAAATAATTTTATTTAATTCTGTTTCTCATTTATTTCTAGAAGCTCTGGTTATGCAACAGAGTGGAGAGGGACTCTCTTACCCTCAGCCCAGACTAATCCAAGTGCTGAGCTCTTCCTCTTTCCAGAAACACTAGAGGAGTTTCTATTCTCTTTTGTGGAGTCCGTGAATTCTCCGTGGGGATCTCCATCTATCTGGCAGGTCACTTTACAGCTCTGCTCTGTAACTGATCTGCCCATTGGTTTCCACAGAAGAAGTGTTGTTGATGAATGACTGCACATGGCGCTGAGAATTATGTTGCAGAGTTGTTACTTTTCAACTAGGGAGCTTTCCTGGGAACTTTCCATGATGTGCTGGACAGCTAAAGAGCTTTGGACAATATGTAGGATACAGCTGCCATAACTCATTGTGACCAATGAACAGAGAGAGCAAAATGGATAGAGAAGTAGAGGATCAAAGATGCCGGCAGGACATGCATATCTGTGATTGGTGATGAATTTTACTGCATTAGGGAAAGCTGGCTGACTTCAAAAGATGCTAAACCTGCTGGCAAGGCATAGCAGTAACCCCCTGAAGTCAGCGTGCTATGACAACTGCAGTTTCCCTCAATGTGAGACAGCACAGAGTGCACTGCCAAATGTCAGCTAAACAGATTTGTTTTCTCTGAGAACACTTTTTCTTGCCCTTGAAGCCTTCCCTGTGCTTTCCTCTGAGGTGTAGTTATAAGCAGAGTTGGTAGCATTGCCCTAGAGTAGGTCCATATTACAGCTGGGCAGAAAAATAATTTTGCTGTTCTGTTACAATATTTGACATTCTCAGTCAGTACAGCACCCTAACAAAGATATAAACAGGATTGTATCCTGTGTAAAGATACACTGGATTTTAATAAAACCCCCTAACTCTTGAGAAAATAAACCTCATATTTTCATAGATGCATGGAATGGCTTCACTTGGAAGGGATCTTAAAGATCATCCAGTTCCAACTTCCCTGCCTTGTGCAGGGACACCTTCCACTGTTTCAGGTTGCTCCAAGCACTGTCCAACCTGACCTGGAACACTTCCAGGGATGGGACAGCCACAGCTTCTCTGGACAAAAATTTTAAAGGTTGATTTGCACTAAATTAAATATTTGATGTCACTAATTATAAATCTTAATTTATTTTATTTTACTAATTTTCAATTATGTTTATCTCAGTTTCATTTTCTCAAAACAGCCTCTTTAATTTTTCTTGAATGTCCCAATACAGCACTTCAGTGATTTTTTTTCGACATATGTTGAGTTAGGAGATTGACTGAAACCAATGTTTTCCCATAGTGTTTTGGTTACTAGGAAATGGTTTTTTGCTATGAAAAATGATTTTAAGAAATCCAACCAACTATAGTATTTATGAAAAATGATTCACAGCAATATCTTGTGAATTTTTAAAGCAAAGATAGCATCAACAGGAGTTCAACACAGCAGATAAGAGCTGGATGATGAAATTAAATGTCCAGTATTCTCTTTATTCAGTTTAGTCACATAAAGCTTTGTAAAAAATGAGGATATTGAAAAAGATGATCATTAGCTTTTCAGTAGATTGTAGTAAGATGAGAACATCATCCATGGAGACATGGCTGGATCCAGTCTTTAGGATAGTGCTTATCTCCTGTCCTCTGGAAAAATCCAGGGGAGGATGATGAGGAAACAGCCCTTTTTACCAAAATAGGAAGGGAGGAAGATTTCCCACCCTGCTAAAATGGCTTAGGAGGAGTGTTAACCCCAGAAGAGTAACAGATCTTGGCTCTGATTCCCAGCTTGCACAAACTGCAAGGACGAATATTAGATTTTGAGCTTGGATTCAGACAGTTTCAAGAGAAATTATCCATCCATGCTCTGTAACTCAGTTATGAACTGGTCTTCAAACTCTTCTCGCATTAAGATCTGCGTTTTTATTTATTTGGATTTCAAAGTCCATTTCTGCTGTTACTGTCTTGCCTTTGCCTCACACTGCAAGCATCCAGGAAGTCTGGAGGTGCTGGGAAAAGGGGGTTCATCCAATACCTTCTTTATTTAAGACAGGAAGCGTGCAAGTGGATGATCTATTAATACAGAATTTATTAATACCCTTCTCACACACAGGAACCAAAAATCACAAGGCTTGCTTTGAAGCTGGGACTCTATCACATGAATGGAAACAAAGTTTCCAGCAAAGTGCAGGTGCCTGCCATATGAGCAGAACAAATCCTGGGACCACGAGGAGCAATTTGATGACTGCTGTGTGCTCCGTGCCCAGAGTAGATTCATGTCAAGGTGACACTTCCCTGGCTTGGGTCTCCCCTCGTCTCTTACCAAAGAGCTGTAGATATTTTACTCCTTTTCCTACTTTTTAGTGCCTGATAGATGTTGCTCCTAAACACTTTTGCAGGTGGTTTCTGTGGGGAATTAGTAAGCTTCTTATTCACACCTTTCTGCCCAGCCCCTCTTGACTTGCATAATTCATTAATCCAGAGGAAACGAGGGATCTCACAAAGCCCTGGCCAGCCCCAGAGGGGCTGTTCAATGGTTTAATTTAATGATGGTTGTGGGAAATGCCTGTGTAGCTGTTAAGCATTTTGAGTCCCCTCCCATTCTTTCCCCTGTCAATGGGTGGTTGTGCCACTGAGACGTGCCCCAGGAGGACCCTGAACGTGAAGTGTGAGTGTTGTTGTGTGTTGACATGCTGGCTAACAAGGATGAGGCATCGGACTTAAAATCCCAGGAGTGCCTAAATTTGTATGGTTTTCAAGTACTATAAATTTTGCTTTCTAGCCCAGGTGAGGTTTAAGCCCCTACCTGGAAACACTCATGTCCCAGGTGTTCCTTTTTGGTAGTGGGGCCACTGGTAAAGGAAAATACAGATGTGAAAGAGGCCCTGAAGCCTTCAGATCTGCCAAGCTCCAGCTGGATTCCCGAAACCTCCCCAAAGTGGATGTGTGGAGTCAAGATATGAATGAAGGAGCAAAGCTTTCTGGCTCAATGACATGGGTCCAGTGATGCTGCTCCAAGGCATGACATCAAACTCTTGGGCAACATCCACACTTTACACATAGCAGAGGAGCGTTACCAGGTGCTTTAATTTGCTTTTGGTCCTCAGGCCGGTCCCTTGCACACTTTTGGCCTCAGCTCTCTAACATCCGTCCAAGCAGTTTCCAGGCACTCTTCGGCAACCGGCACGGCCAGGGACTATTCCCAGTTGGCAGCTTGGATACAGCTGCTGTGTTTTGGAAAGTGGGAGAGTTTAATGAATGGATACAGGCATTTCTGTGCCAGTTGGCCTTGAGGCCAGAGAATGGTCCAGGCCGCGTTTAATTTTCTAAAAGAGACACAGCCTCAGGTCTCCTTATCTTTGCCATTAACTTCCTGGGTAGTGAGGGCTTGGCTGTTTACCTATAAAAACGACTTTGTGAAAATGGAGCGTGCATGAAAGAATGGTTTCAAAGACTATTTATTATGAATATGGTTCTTTTTAACCTAACAAGTCATTCACAAACTGATTTTGGCTTCCTTGGACAGGGTTAGTGTTCAGAGACATTCACTGATCATTTACAGCAAGAAACATTCAGACTCCGGTTTGTTTTCTTTGCTTCCTTTTTGCAGTGGGGACCAGCCAGCTGAGAGATCTCCTTTTGTTTTTCCTGTCCTTGATTTGATGATTGAAGCTTTTCATGCAGAACTACAACACACGGCAAGCATCCACGATGAATTTCTAGATAAATAAACATTTGGGCTGAGGTTATTTTGAAGAACGGCAGCATCAGTGCCTCCAAATGGCAAATAATAGAGTGAAGTGAGCCCAGCCATTTTTTTTTTCCTGGACTTGGAGAACTACTATCCTTCCTGTTAACCTGTGCCTCTCTGTTTCGTGGCTTTTCTTGCCATGGGAAAAGTGAAACCCTTGCTCTTGAAGCACTGAGAAAGACACAGTTAGGGCTGGATAAGGGTCAGTCCAGGTCCACCCTGAGAAAAAGGAGACTCTTCTCGTTGTCACATTGCCCAGAAGTGGGGTGAGGGTCACTCCAGGTCTGGCTGCTCATGGGGTATGAGCTCGGGGAAGGTCAGCCCCTTGCAGGGATGTCCACGCCAGGTGACTGCTCAGCCTTTCCCAGCTGGGGATGACTCAGGAGACGTGCCAGAGGCAGGCTTGCGTTGCCTAAGCATAGCTCTTGGCTCCACTGCTTGCTCATCTGTGGCTTTGCCTTCACTCACTTGTTTCCTTAGATGAGTTCCTCTGCCTGCTTATTTGTGTTAGGAAAATTATCGTTCTTGTATTTCGGTCTGTGTCGCTTCCTCTGGGCCTGTTTTGTTATTGCACAGAGGGATGTCTCTAATGAAGTGGACGGAAGGAGGAGGACTCGGGGCTTATTTTTATCCTATACATAGGAAGTTGGCCAGAACAGGGAAAAACAGAGCAGAAAGCCCTCAGAGCATTCCCACCCCTCGGGGCTGGAGACAGCAATCTCCACAGACCTTGCTCAAATGTTCCACCGCTGCCCAGGGGAACTTTCTCGGCAGTTTTGCTTGTTTGTTTTTGAAAGGAAAAGCGTGTGTTGCTTCCTGCCACAAGGCTGGGGCTTGCTGCCCTGCCATTGCTGCCATCCAAGCTTCTGTTGTTAATGAATTAAACCTCGGACCACCAGACTGACTGAAAAAAAAAAAAAAAGGGATTTGTACATGTCTGTTGGTAGTGTGACAGCACCTGGGGCCCTGATGGGCCTGGCACTGACGTCTCACTTCTGTAAAGATGTGAGGGCTGGTCTGAGGAGCCTCAAACACAAACCAAAGAGACAGGATCAGGGAAGCAACACAGGGCAGAAATGGAGAAAAACATAGTGGTTATGTTGGTACGGTGGAGAAGGGAAGGCAAAGGATTAACCCAGACCTTGTGATTTTTTAGTTTCATAGGGAAAGGGGTGATGGCTATAAGTTGAAGGACGGTGGGTTTAGGTTTGATATTGGGAAGAAATTCTTGGCTGTGGTGGTGGTCAGGCCCTGGCACAGGTTACCCAGAGAAGCTGTGGCTGCCCCTGTCCGTGCCGGGTTGGACAGGTCTTGGAACAACCTGGTCTGGTGGACGGCGTCCCTGCCAGTCCCAGGGGGGTTGGAACAAGATGACCTTTAAGGTCCCTTCCAACCCAAACCATTCTGAGATTCTATGATTATACGATTTTATGATTCTATGATTCTACAATCAGTGTCTCATTAGATCATGCCATTACCCTAGAAATTTTGGGGAAACTGAGGCGTGCGTTTTAAGGCAAGATATTTGCCTTGCATTCACATTTTCTTTGTCCCATTTAATCCCCTTTCCAGAAGACTGCAGGCTGTCTCTCTGCAGTTTTATTTTTTTTCCAGTGATGATGTCCAAGGAGGAGAGCAACAGAGCAGACAGTTGGAACCCTCCCACGCAACTTCCCTGGCACAGACCAGCATCGCCACGGAGCATCTCCCTCCTCTGCTGCTGCTCCTGTCACACAGCTGGGCTTCAAAAGAGGATGCTCCTCTCCCACGTGCTTCAAAGGGAAACCAGGAGCCACAGAACAATTACTCCCACTCACAAGGCGAGGGGAAATCCTCTTCTAACAGGGGATCATCCTGTTACAACGAGGATGTCTGGTGATTTATGACATGCCGCTTTAAACTCTCTTTCCCCTCCAAAGAAACACAAGAGACAGCAAAGCTGGAGGGAGATAGGAGAGAGAACTGTCATTGGCAAATGCTTGAAATATAGTGTGAGAGCTGGGAAAACCCTTCCTTGCTGTCCTCATTAGCATGACTTAATTAATACTCTTATCAAGCAGAGGTTGCCATGCAGGAGGGATGTGCAGCTGGAAATCAAAGCTTTAATAAATAGATATTTTAAGACCAGAAAGCACCACTGTAATTTTGTCTGTCTTCCTGTGTAATTGATGCCAGAAATAGGCCTTTTCAACAGAAAAAAGAAAAAAGAAAAAAGAAAAAAGAAAAAAGAAAAAAGAAAAAAAAAGGAAAAAAAGAAAAAAAAAAGGTGGATTTAATAGGAAGGTATTAGTACTGTGATATTTTTGGGTAATAATTTTAACAAGAAAAAATTGAGTGGTTTATTTTACAAAAATCTAACTTATCTTACTTGATTTGCTTTCATTTTCATTTTCTGCTCTAAGTGCTCTGTAAATCCCAAAGACTGCATTCTCTGAAGGGCTTATGCATCCATTTTCTTAATCATTTTTTTCTGGCATTGACTCCAAATTTAAAAAGAATATTCTCAACCTGGGGAAAAGAAAATTTTGCTTTTATCGCACTGAACAATTCTTGCAACTCACATAAATACTGCAAAAATTAATATCTGTGCCATCAGTTCTGTTATTGTCTCTAACATTTTTATAGATATCCCTTCTCATTTCATTCGTGTTAGCCTTGACCTGTGTCTTAGAAGTGGTGGCACCTCTTTATCTCAGGAATATTTTGGTATCTTGAGGTCTGATGTGGCAGTAAGGGAGGTTCTCCTCACAGGAATCAAGAATAAACAGAATAAACTTTGTCATCCAGGGAAGCTGAATGGCAGGACAGCTTGTCTCAGGAGCCAGAAATAGAAAAACAATGATCCATTTATACCAGGGGTGAAGTAGGGAAGAGAAATCCGCCTGAGAACCCCTAGAGAAGCAAAAGACAAAGAAGATACAGACCATGGTGTGGGCAGTGCAGGGTGGGGCAGCCCGAAGAGGAGAGTCAGAAGCAGAACAGATTATCCAAAGTTCTATCATACATGGAGCAACTTGTCCAAATGTCAGCTTGCTCATGTCCAGGTGAGATTGCTCCATGCTCATTCATATTCCAGGTATTTCTAAGAAAGCATCACAGCCTGTGAGAGCTCAAGCTCATTCAAAATAGCTTTCAAATATAGAGAAAATCATTATTTTATTCCAGACCGAGTCTATCAATCTCAAACGATTTTACTCCAGCACCACTGAGATTTGGATTTGCACCAGAATGTTAAGCACAGGCCATTAACAGGACAGATTTCTCAATGCTAAAGGGAGAGAGAGAGTAACTGTGAATTATGAAGCCAGATCCTTACTAGAGGCTATAAATTTGGGTAAACCTCCTCCCCCAGTGATCTGGATTCTCACATGCTGTCTCATCAGGCTGTTTCCCTCTCACTTGTGAAATATATTACAGTAGCCAAATTACCAGGGGATGAATGACCTCAATAAATTCAGTCATTCTGCTCTAAGAGAAGATACCTTGCTGTGGAGAACAGAGTGAGAATGTTTTTTTTCTCTCCAGACTTGCAGTTGTTCCCACTGTGTGTCAACTTTACTGGCACGTAATTTTTTTTTCTCCCTTGGTTGGCCCCAGTTTGAATTTTTGCATTCTGCTTTCCCTTGAAAATGCCTTTTCCAATCACTGTTTTTTAGCTCATATCAATGAAGTCTCTATAGGGGTAGAGAATAAAGCAGGACAGGTCCTCAGCTGGTTTACATCTGTCTTGCGCAACACATTCCAAGAACCTCTCTGTTGCTCTGCCCAGCTCAGTGCTGTGAACACTGGATATAATCCTTACCTTATATTTTTGTAGACAGACTTGCTAAGCTGTTCGTGCATGGGAGAAATTCCCCCACTAAGTTATTAGAGGAATGGCTGAATTTAAATTTTTCTCTTTTTTTTCTTTTTTTTTTTTTTTCCCCAAGAGAATCATAGAATCATGGAATGGTTTGAATTTGAAGGGACCTCAAAGATCATCTAGTTCCAACCCCCCTGCCAAGGGCAGGGACACCTTTCACTAGAGGTGTCCAATCTGAAAAAAAAAAATTTATTTCTGGGGAAAAAATTTTATACAGATTCCAAATCAGCCTATCTTCACCTAAAATTCAGCAAATGCTTTTCATTTTCCTGGTGTCTTGACTCAGTGCTCTAAGCTAAGAGCCTGGGGCAATGGCCTCTGAGAGGCTCCCAACAGCAGCAAGAGAAGTTCAAACCTTACAGGAAGAAATGTCCTTAAATTCCCTGGGGAAAGTCTCAGAATGGCAGCAGAGGCAGAAAACAGGTGAGAAAATCCCTACTCCAAGTCCCCAAGCTTGTGGGTTTTTTTACAAAACTTTATCAGTATTAGTGTAGCTTCTCTTCCAACTGTGAGCAAACAGGACTGAAGGTTTGTTTCAGCATCCATTCAGACAACTCCAACCCTTCTGAGGAAGCAGATGCACAAACCCCATGCTGGCTAAGAACAGAGGAGCTGCAATTTCCCTGAAAGAAACAAACCAACAAACTGTTAATGAAAATGAAATTCATTAATTTTATAACCAGGACTTACCTAGGACCTGCAGATTCCATACAGGCCCCAGGCAAGTGGCAAGGTCGAACGTATGAATGGGACCCTCAAAATCCAGTTTGGCAAAATTTGCCAAGAGACATCCACGACATGGGTTCAAGCCCTGGCGATAGCCTTGCTGAGAGTCCACATACAGCCGAGGTGAAGGGACAATATAAGTCCCTATGAGATATTATATGGCAGGCCATATCAGGTTCCACACATCCCAGGGGAAATTCATATGAAAGGTAAAAATGATTTGCAGAAGTACTTAATGGCTCTGAGTTCCACTTTGCAGAAACTCCAGAAATTCGTTGTGTAATCCAAACCAATAGGATTGGACACACCTGCTCATCCGTTCCAGCCTGGAGATTGGGTCTACATCAAATGGTGGGACGGTGACCCCTTGCAAGCCAAGTGGAAGGGACCATTCCAGGTTTTGCTGGCCACCCTTACTGCAGTCAGAGTTGCTGGCAAGGGACTATGGATCCACTACTCCAGAGTGAAGAAAGCTTCTGCTTCCAAAACCACCAAGAAAACAGAGACTGATACAAATCAGAACGATGCAGTTTAAACTGTTGTTTTCATGTTTGCTGTTTGCCCAACTGGCAACCATGGTTCAGGGTTCACCTCATGATTTGCATATGGATGTAGTCCAAAATGTGTCCAAGGTACTTAATAAGAAAGATCGCTGGATCTGTACCCAGTTACCA
>VYZQ01041951.1:13985-26763 GCA_013400655.1 Mystacornis crossleyi | reverse complement strand
CCCCGTGTTCGAGCCCAGCTGGGAGGAGTTCAGCGACCCGCTCGGCTTCATCGGCCGCATCCGCGGCCTGGCCGAGAAAACCGGCATCTGCAAGATCCGGCCCCCTAAGGTACCGCCCGCCTTGGGGGCTGCGGCCGGGGGCTCCCCGGGGCGCGCCGGCCGGTCTGAGCGCGGCCGGGCCCTCGGTGGCCGAGCGGGGGCCGTGGGGAGCTGGGCAGGCCCTTCCCCCGCGCTCCGTACTCGCTCGGGGTTTCGTGTGTCGCCTTCCATAGGCCGCGGTGTCCGTGCCAGGGACGCCGAGGAACCTGTCGGGTCTTTGACCTCCGAGCGAGGCTTTGTAGAGGCTGCTGTGGAGCAGCTGAGAAGCGAATAGTGCATGGCGGTGCCCCGCACTTCACGCTATTTTTACTTCCGAAACGCCAGCAGCCGACTTGTGAAAGCTGCGAAGGTTTTGTAGGTGAAATCGGGCGTTTGCTCCGACCGGGGAACAGTAGAAGGAAGGGTGTTTGTTGTTAACGGATCATCGTTTATGAACATAATTTTTAGACTGTTACGAGGAGGACGGCCAACCTGTTCGTGTGCGGGAATTAGGTTTGGGCACAGCTCCTGGGGAGGCAGCAGCTTAATCTCTCCCATGACTTGATCGGTACTTAGGGTCACTTGCCCTGGCAAAGCAGGTCATCACAGAGAGAACGTCAGGCAGTTGGGCAAGAGGCACTTCACTAAATTATTAAAGTACAAATAAACTTTAAATGCAGCTGTTAACGAGAGACTTGAAAGCAGTGAGAGAGGTAAAAACCTGAAATGAAAGCTTGTAACTGAGAACTACATGGGTACGGGGGTTGCTGGTTGGATTTCGTGGTTCTTTCCCTCCTGACCTCTTTTGGTTCCTGGAGTGTGTTCAGTTGGTTTAACGACACGGTGAAAACTTGACCTGCACGGAGCTGCCCTTTCTGAAATAAGCAGAATAGCTCAGATTGAGAGGCCACAAGAAACTGATGCAGATCCCGTTGGTTGAGGATAACTGGAGCTTTCCTGGCTGTTGGATGCGTTTGTGTTTCTGTGGGACTGCTGAGCTGCTTTGCCTTGCAGGGTTTCACAGGATGCACGCGTGGGGTTGATCTGCAACCTGCAATAATTGCTAAATTAGACACTTCATACTACCCTGACTGATTTATTACTCTTTTCTGTTATTAGAAGTTGTAAATATTTTACGGTTGTGCTTGAGGCCTTTACATGCTGCAGCAGGGCAAATAATAAATATTTAACGTGGCTCGTCCACCTGGAATGGCGTGCCCTTCCTCAGTTGCAGTCCCTGCCAGGCAGACAATCTGCTGTAACTGAAACTTTGGTAGGAAGTGCTAAAACGCTGAATTACTTGTTTTGATGTCATAACTCAGTTTGGAGGGAGGGCTGGGAGGCACTTGTGGTTGAACTGACCCCTGATGGTGCAGAGAAAATCATTATTTAAGGCTCCATTTCTGTTAGAGAATTGGGCTCCCGATCCGTGGTCTTGTCTTTATTGGAAGGACTGTAGACAAGCAGGAAAATGTTAGATGTGTTATAATGTGCCTGATTTAGTCTTTGTTGCTGTTGACAGGATTTTTCAGCGTGCAAGATATATGAATTTTTTTTTTTAATAATTAAATAACAGACCAGGTACAGATTGTGTCTCATATTTAAACTTAGCATGAGGTAATGCATACTGAGATGCTTCGAACCTTATTTTCTTTGACATTTTTAAATCTGTAAGGATCTTTCTTCAAACTAAAATATTGTGGGAGGAACGTTGTTGTATAAGCACAAAAACGTCTTAAAATTGGAAAATGATATCACCGGTTGTTCTGAGAAACTAATTTACTATTGGAGGCTTGTTTACTCAGGCATTATTAGGGGCTTTGGTTTTGTGCCTTTCTCAGAGAAGTTTCTGGAAGCAATAAAATGTCTCTCTGTCTCTGTTTAGGACTGGCAGCCTCCATTTGCATGTGAAGTACAAAGTTTTCGCTTCACTCCACGAATTCAGCGCCTGAACGAGCTGGAGGTGAGCTTTTCCACATTGATAAAATTTTGTGTTTGTGCTGAAAGCAAGAGGTCTCCCTGCTTGAGATTTGCATCTTGCCAGGTTTCTGGATGGGGGATACTTCAGAAACCCAGAGACCCCATCAGTGTTTGTACTTGGCAGTGGCAGAGTTCATATAAAATAACTCTCCCCGGCTTTGAGAAAAATCTGGTTTTTATTTTATTACCCAGAATAACCACAGGAGTTTTTCACATTCGACTGGAAATGTCTAAAGTGAATTCCAAATATCATGTGTGTAGTAAGAGCAGCCAGTGTCTAGCTTTCAGAGCTCCACAGGCAATGATGTTTTTCCTCTTTAGATATTTACTGCTGTTCTGATGCCTCTGGTTACCTCATACTGTCGTGATAATGCCTTTTAAGCCTTAAAATGTTTTTTTATGGGCTTATTATAGATGGTTAACTTTATGGTTTAAAAACCCATGTGAGCTTTCTTGAAAGCAGTATGAGCTCCACTCTGTCCTGGTTTTTTTCTTTTCTCTACAACATTTCTCAAAGCCTTGCTTTGTTCACATACCAAAATGTCATTTGGCTTGTAAATGGGTCTCCTTATGGAAAGTGATTTGAGTACTCCAGAAATACTCCAGGGAGGAGGCCCTTTGTGTGGTTAAGACATGTATAAAAACTGTTTGTTATTCCCCTCTTCCCCACCAATGTATATCTTAATAATTGTTCCTCTGTTTCTCCCCGGAATGCTGATTATTTCATAGGTGTGCGTTTTGGTTTCAGACCAAGAAATTATTTGGCAGGAATTTAATTTATAGGGTCTTAAATGCAGAGAGAAAAGCATATACAATTTTCTTTTTATAAAGATCTTTCTTTTTAGCAACATTTCTATTTCTAGGGGTTTTTACATGACTAAGAAATACCTCCCTTGCCAAGTTGCATGTTGAAGATGGAAACGCTGTGAAAACTTACCTTGCCTTCTCTCAGGACTCTTAAGGTTTTGTGACATTTATTTTTGGAACGTCTTATGATTGTCTACCTTTACTGATTTCAGGCAATGACAAGAGTGAAACTGGACTTCTTGGATCAGTTAGCAAAATTTTGGGAACTCCAAGGATCCAATTTAAAAATCCCTGTGGTCGAGAGAAAAATACTGGATCTCTATGGTCTGAGCAAGGTAAGTATTTGTAGGCCTTAGGCAGACAGGGGTTTCATTTTTCATTCAAGCTCAAGAAGCCAAGCAACAGGGAGGGCTTGTGTTACAGCGCTAAAATCGTTAATCCAGAGATTAAATAAGTGGGGAAAAATACAGTGAAGAAACATTTCTCATTTGAACGTTTATGGCAAACACGTCACAGCGTAATTAAATGAGTTGCCTTTGTTTGGGTTGGTTGGATTCCATGGAGCAGGTATTTATTACCTCGTGTAGCCTGAATGTGCTCATGTCAGCTGGCCTCCTGATTCTCAGTTCCCCTTTTTCACACGTGGTGGAGCTGCAGGAGCCGGAGGTGTTCTCTGGGAGGGCAGCAGGATGCCCGTCTCCAGTTCAGCTCTCACCAGCAGTTCTGTAAAGAATTGTTGCAACTTCTCCCTCCTCTCTCCCAGCAGAGGATTTTATAAACGTGCATCTTTGAGAATTTATCGTGTCAGGAATGCTTACTTTAATTTCCAGAACAGGCTTGGCTTAAGCCTGGCTAGAAATGAATAATTAGGCTGGCTGGTAGTCACGTTTGGTGAGCACACCAAACTTCTTTCAAAGTTTACGCAGAAATCGCTGTTGGAATTTGGTTTTGCACTGGCAAAATATCTGTACCATTATAAACTTAGCTGCTAATAAATATCAATTAGGTAGGTTTCTTCTTGCAGGGAAAAGACCGAAGTTCTGGTAGTTGTAGTGCTTCTAGGTTAGAGCATCAGTTTCCATTCCCCATCAAGATTTAGTTCTCTCAGGTAAGTAAAAATGTAAAGACCTGAGTATATTTTAGTTTTAAAGAAAGTCAAGTATTTTGGAAAGTCTGGAAGGGCTGGTAAAAATGCAAAGAAAAGCTGATAAAATGTCTATAGGTATTATTTTTTTTCTTTTTGTCACTATGGTGGCTTACTGGCATATGCAGAATATCAGAGGGGTACTGGAAAATATCTGGGTCACTGTTACGAGCTGGAATGTTTCACTTAGCTGTAGGTTTGCAGCTCTGAGTTCATGTAGTTCGTTACTGGCTTCTTCAGCTGTTGTTCACGCATAGATAATTTTAGAAAACAAGTTTTCCTGGAAATTGTAAAGATTAAGTTGAAATTCAGGAATGGTTTAATTTTAAAAAGTCTTTCTAGAACTTTTCTGTAAATATGAGGAAAATTAATGGTCAATAATATTATTGTTTTATTTAAGTGTAACTCTGTGTGTTTATAGGAGAAACCAGAATTAACAAATGTACTTCTCACTGTCACAGGCTTCTCAATTTACCTCAGCCTCACGAGCAAACCATAAATTTCACTCCAGTAACAAAATGTTTTTGCCTTGAGGTTTCTAGCAGTGTGTGAAACATTAAGCTTGAAATTTATCCCTCATGTGTAAAGAAATGCAATGCAAAATTACACTGCTGTAAAAATGGTATTAGTCTTACAATAATATAAATGAAATTATAGTGTTTTAATCTGCCTGATAGTGAAGCAGTAAAAGGAATGGAGGCAGTGGAAATGTGGCCAGTGTTTCTGAGGAAGCAACTCATATGCTGTTATCATCATTGCTTGCAGGCAATTGGTCTTGTTTTATATTCTATATGCATATAGATGTAAGCAGTGATAGTTCTGTTTGTGAATTACTGGTCTCAAACCAGTCGAAGTCACATGTAATAACTGGACTGAGTTGCAGGGTAAATTCTCTTTTTCCTCTTTTTATAGTAGTCTTTCATCCCTTCAGGGCTTTGTGAGAGTTCTGAGCTCCAACACTCCCTTCTGCCTGGGGTCTGTTAGAATGGGGTTTATTTCTGGCCAGATCTGTGTTTTACAGCAGAGTACAAGTCTGGTGAGAGTTAACTTTCCAGTTTGTTCTGATGGGAGGTTTTGTATTTTTTCCAGCTCATCGTAAGTCTTAACTGTTGGACTCCTCCTGTCCAGGACAGTGTGCAATTTACATTAGCTAGTTAATTAAAAACCCCGTTAAACATAAGAAGTAATAAGAATAAGTAAGTGCTTTGTTTTTAAAGGACGAATTCTTCAGGAAACAAAATGTAATTTCAGGATTCTGTCACTTTTCATGGAACCCTTTAACGTTTGGTTGGTTGAATTGATTCTTGCTTTATGCAAGCTGGTGAGAGCAGCTCAAAACCCGTAACTTTTTATTTATGTGTTTCAGATTGTTGCCAACAAAGGAGGCTTTGAAGTAGTCACCAAAGAGAAGAAATGGTCTAAAGTGGCGAGTCGGCTTGGCTACCTGCCAGGGAAAGGCACGGGGTCATTACTCAAGTCTCACTATGAGCGGATCTTATATCCCTACGAGCTCTTCCAGTCCGGGGTCAGCCTCATGGTGAGACGCTTGTCTTGCACGCTGTGAGGAGGGGCCCCAAAGGCACACGGAGTGCTGAGTTACTCCGTGTGAAACTGGGACATAGGGTCAGTGCCTTTAGGAGCTCCAGCTGTGCCAGCAGAGCTAGGGCCACCCTTGTAGTTATCTGTTATCTGTGACAGAACAGCGCTCGAAGTTGTAACGTGGCCTTGTGTAGTTCTTTTCTGGTGTTTCTTTATAGGACTGAAGTCAGCCGTGGTGGGAAGGAAAACAAGGCTAAAGATGATATGCTTAATTGGAAATGTCTGTTTTTCTCTCCATAACCTGGGAGTTGGGATTCTGGTTTCTTATTGGGAGGGTGCATGAATTAATGGGCCTCTATTCCAAATGATTTGTGTAGTGCTGTGTGATTTCACTCGTCCTGTTTCTTAGCAAACAAAACTATTCACAGGCTGTGGACTGATTAGCACCGCCTGACCAACCCAGTGTCCTGTGCTCTGTTCCTCTAGGGCATCCAAAAACCTAACTTGGATCTTAAGGAAAAGGTGGAGGCTGAGGACCTCAGCTCAGATGCCCAGGCTTCCCCAAAGCAGGCTTCAAGGATGAATGTTATGCTGAAGAGAACCAGGCGTGTCAAATCCCAGGTACTCCTGTTAGTCAGCTCTTACAGACACTTGCTTCTCCCACCTGTGCCACAGCCTTTGGCTGTGGGAGCCTGCTCAAAAGCACCACCAGGAAGCAGTCTTCATTCAAATAAAGTCCAGAGAAGGTTGTCACTCTGAGACCTGGTTTGATACAGCAGATGTGCTGTTTATGTCAAAACTTCTGAAAGCTGCTTTTTGTTTACTGACCGCTGGCCTGAGTACCTTGGTAATGAATATGCCTGTGAAAACTAGACAGATAGGAAGCTGTTTGTGAGTTGGTGTTAAAGCTTCTGCTTGTGCAGAGTTCTAGAACTGTTAAAAAACTTTTAAAATATGCCTCTTAATTACATAATTGCAAATACGTGTAGGTAATTGTAAATTGTGGCATTGCATGTGGGACTAACTATCTCAAGCTGGGCAGGCAGTTTTTCTGAAGATGTGAAACAGGTGTGTGAGGAGATGATCAGTGATGGCTGGAACTATGTAGGAGTTCTACAGATTTTCTGCTGAAAAGCAGTTTCCCTCCTTCTGAATTACTGGTCTTACAGGAATTTCTGGTATTCTAGTAGGTGATACCAAATCCTGGAAGGTACCCCCGAGAAAATCTTAAATCGGACTGCATCACCACCATTTTAAATGCTGTCTTACTAGAAATAATTGCAGGCTATTGCCCTATTGCACTATTTAAATCAGGCCTTCCCCTTTTGACAGAGATGCTCCTTGCAGGCAGCATCCTGAGGCTTTTCACATGAAGTCTGGTGGCTCCCTGCTGCCTCATCAGCAGAGCGTGGGCGGAAGCTGGATTTATATGCAACCAACTTCCTACTTGCTTCATACCATTCTAGACTTAGCTCCAGCACTACAAAGTTTTTTCAAATGCTCTTTAACTGCTTTTTTTTTCAATGCACCTTTCTTGTCACTGAGATATTTGAGTACCCTTTATAAATTTTCGCATTCTTCTCTGGTGATTTAGACTGAATTGTCTTTTTTAGTATGTTTTCTCAGCTTGCTAAAGCTGACTTGATGTTATTTATCATAGCCACGTAGCAGCACATCCCACAAGCAGTCCCAGGCTTACTGCTCTTCCCAGATCTCTCAGAGTATTGGTGGTGAGCTGTCCAGAAAATCTGAGAATGCTGCACGAGCTGCAGCAGTCATTTGTTGTGTGGAATTCCTCTTCGGATTTGAGTGACTCTTGTGGCAAAATGCCCGTGTGTCCTTCTTCTCACACATGGTGTAAAAGTGCCACTGTGTTATTAAGAGCCTGCGGGGTCTTTTTTCCTGCTGATTTCAGTAGAGTAATGGTACTTGTCATTTCTCCATGTTGGAAAGGTGAATCTTTGGTGATCCTGGCACTATGAAGCTGCTTCACTTCCTTTAAAGGGCCTGCAGTTCAGAAATAAGAGATGATTTTATTTAGATCATCTGCAAAAAATACCTATATATTTTAATGCCTTTTATTAGGCTTGTAGCCACGTTACCTTTGAAGCACTGCAGTTATTAAAATGGCTGAGAGGAGTTCCTGAGTGCAGGAGAAACTCATCCTAGTTGCACAGACAGCAGAAGTAGGTTTTGGCTGTGTTGGAAGCTGTGTGTAATAATCTACCTTAAGCCATCCCTGGAGCAGCCTTTAGAGACAGATTTTTCCTTAGTAGCCAGGAAGGGTAGCAGTGTAAATAAATATCTGAGAACATGGAGACATTGTTCCAGATTTCAGGGCACCTCTTTATTGTAGACAGGACTCTGTTTAATTCTCTGAAATTCATACCTGCAGTTGTACCAGAGGCTGTCTAAACAGTCTTTAGAGAGCAAGTAATATGCAAGTAATGTACAAACCTGCTAAATAAATGTCATTGTGCTCTAGCTGAAACATCTGTGTGCTTTGTGTGCAGTGTGCCAAGTGGTCCAGTGCCTGGTTAGTGAGCATGGACAATTCCCCAGACCTCAGCGTCTCCACTGATCTTTCCCAAGTGCTGAAGGTCGTTTCCAAAGATCCTCTGCATCTTCTTGCAGATAACTTACCTTAGAATGGGTAATGAATAGCAAAGTATAAATACAGTAATCAGAAATTACCGAAATACAGGAACATCCTCAGCGGTAGAAGGAGTTAACTGACTTTGAAAAAGCAAATTTTAGGATTTTTGGAGAATGTGAAACATGATAGGAGATAGAGAATGGGTGTTCTCCTCTGTGAAGAGTGGCTTGAGAATCTTCGAGTACTATAATCAAATGTCAGTTGAGAACATTGTCTCTGTATAGGAAGGGGATAATTAGATGGTGAGAGATTCTGTTCAGAAAATAAACTTAATGCTTTATTCTCTCTTTTCTCTGAAAAAAAAAGCTTTCACAAATAAAAGCTGGAGAAAGGCAGCTGAGTTCCTAAAGGCTTGTAAAGAAAATTACCATAAAAAGTAAATTAATTCAGATTAGGAAAAGAGAATATCCTTAAGGAAAGCTTAAATTTAAGACAATACATTCTTGGAAAAGGGTAGTGTATCTTCACAGAGGATCTGCTAGGGTGTATTTTAGCTGACAAGGGATTTGTCTAATGAGGTTATGTTGTGGTGATTTCTGGTAAAGAAAAGCAGTACTGGAACAAAAAGTGCTGTCTTTTCAAAGGATATTAACTTAATGTCCAGGGAATTTTCTTAAAAACAGCTCTAAGTAGTGTATCTGCTTTCAGGTTTCTTTTACTGCTTTGGTTGATTGCAGGATAATAAAAAAAGATTCAGTTTTTTTGGTTTGAAGAATTTCCTTCCATGGGAATAACTGTGAAACAAAATAGTGAAACAAAAGAACTCTGTGAGATGCTGACAAATGCCCCGAACATGTAAATATTTGGGTTATTGGTTGTGCCATTGTAGTCTTACGTGCTGGGGCTGGAGGAGTGGGGATGCAAATGTTTCAGAGTTGGTGAGGGCTGAGACAAGAGAATCGTGAGGAGTGAATCCAGGGTAACTGGATCATGTTATTAGGGTTGGCCCATATACAAGAAAAGCCCTTGGGTTGTACTTCCAGTTGAGAAGGTAAAAGAAACAAAGTCTGTATCCTTCAGGACAAAGAGGAGATAAGAATAGAATCACAGTTTAATCAAGTTCGTTTCACTTACGTAGAGAAAATAGAAGGCAAAAGTGAGCTGGAGTTCTGTTGTTAGCAGTGAGAAAATGGCAAGGAATGCACGATTGCTGCTGCTTCCATGCACTCACAGCTTTGAGTTTGGGGTTTTTTACAGTCCTAAAGGACACAGCAGAAAAACTGCTCAGTGGGGCTTCTGAATACTTTTGGTATCTACACCTTTAACTATCAATATCCTGGCAGTGTTCATGAGATTACGTAGGAATCTGATTTTCAAAAAGCAGTCCTCTTTCCGTGTGCAAACTGTTCTTTTTCAAAACTCTGTAGCTCTTTCCACCTGAGCATGAGGGGATTTCATCCACTAAGGTTTAGAAGTATCCAAGTAAATCTGGGCAGTGGAGTTAGGAAAATACATTTAGGTAGTATATTTTTAAACTAAGCAGTAAAACTTTGTTACTGCTGTTGTTAATGATTTACTTTTAGTAAACATGATAGTAAAATTATTTTTCATATGTCATTGGGAAAAGGATCTTAGGTCACGGTAGCAGGAGAAATTGAGGAGATTGTTAATAAATGTTGAAATGATGTCTGTGCTGAAATATGTGGGTTGATTCTGTCAGGTTCTATTAGCTGAGAGAACGGTGGAGTTGTTAATGAATTTCAAATGGAAAATGAGGGACTAGGAAGTCTCTGAGTGTGTTTCCTTATGGCTTAAAGTTAGCCAAAACCTGAGGAATTGATGAGGAGAAATTTGCACAGTTGCACAGTGGGCTCACAAAGTTGGCCACATCTAAAGTGAAAAGAACCTGATAGCAACATGTAAGTGTTCAAAATTAGAATATTAGCAGTAATTAGGTTGGAAAGATGCCTGGTAGCATAATGCATGCCCAGTTCAGTGGGAACAGGGACTCTAAATATCACTAAAAATTCCTTAGAGTAATAATGCGTAGGAAACTATATCTTCAAATGTCTTCTGGAAGCAAGAAAAACAACTGGTTTAGGCAGAAAAAAGTCATCTTTTTTAATGTTTATTGCAAATGTACTGGAACTTATGTTAAACACTATTTTGGAAGAGGGTTTTTTTTTGTTTTNTAGAATATTAGCAGTAATTAGGTTGGAAAGATGCCTGGTAGCATAATGCATGCCCAGTTCAGTGGGAACAGGGACTCTAAATATCACTAAAAATTCCTTAGAGTAATAATGCGTAGGAAACTATATCTTCAAATGTCTTCTGGAAGCAAGAAAAACAACTGGTTTAGGCAGAAAAAAGTCATCTTTTTTAATGTTTATTGCAAATGTACTGGAACTTATGTTAAACACTATTTTGGAAGAGGGTTTTTTTTTGTTTTTTTTGTTTTTTGTTGTTTTTTTTTTAATAATTGATTAAAAACTTTGAAGGCATGTCACCCCAAGGGACAGTCTTGAGATACCAGTCTATAACTTTGAAAAATAACAGATGAAGTATTATCAGGAAGTTACTTGAAGAATAATTTCTTTAAAATTACATGCTCGCCTTCAAAATTGATAGGCTTGCTGAGCTCTTTTAAGATCAGTGAATTTCAGGAGGGAGTTTTGGAGCAGTGAGAATTTAATGGCTGCCTAGACCACATCAGAGGGATTTTTCAAAGTACAGGGAGGCAACATAAAGAAAAATGCCAAGGTGATAGTGTTGCAGATGAAAGCACAGTATTTTCTTCTCTTTGTTCTTTTTACCGTTGGATTAGTGGCACGGGGTGAGAAAATGAGGTGGGTCAGTAATGGGAAACAGGAAGAAGTTCATCTGAGCAGAACTTGGGGAAACGCTGCTGGCAGGGGCACGGAGCTGTCCCCAGATGGGTCTTTTTACCTCTGATTTTGAGCCTGCAACATGAGTAGCTGTGATCTGAGTTGTACTCACAGCATTTCATACGGATAAACCCAGAAGCAGCCGAGCTTGAGGAAGCTGGTTGGAGCTCATTAGCGTTGTGTGGATGTTTTCACTCAAGGAAGCTGATTAGGAAATCCTGTTGAAACTGCATTAAAATCCAGGCACGTGACTGAATCGTAGTGGTTTTGGAAAAAGTTGCTCTGGCATTCTTATTTTTTTGCAAAATGAGAAACCTAGTTCTTTTATTTGGTGCAGGGGTGACTTCCTGTAGTTGATCTGTAATATTAGATAGGAAATAATTTGGAAATTTGGGACAAAAATTCTGTCTCTTACTCCACTCACATATATTCATTGCCTTTAGGAACAGAAAATCATATCTTTTCAGGCCTGCTTCTTTTGATGAACACGTGTTGTGGGAGAGTGGAATAGAAACAAACTGTGAAGAAACCTGGAGGGGAAATATTGGTTGGTTGTGGTGATGTGGTCTTGTTTTCATTTTTAGGCAGAGGGAGGAGAAATGAGTAGAAACACTGAACTAAAGAAGCTGCAGATCTTTGGAGCTGGACCCAAGATGATGGGACTGGCATTGGGAGCAAAGGATAAAGAGGGTAATTAAATCTTGGGCTCTTTGCTTTGTAGTGAAATTGTTAAATCTTCCTGAATGTCCCAAGAGACAGTATTAAGAAGAAAGCAAATCAAAACTGGAAATAGAAAGCCAAGTGTTCCAGAGTTTCATTCACGAGAGATTTACAGAGTGCTTCATATAACTTTGGCAGAGTTTCAGCTCTTTATGTGTTATACAGTAACAATAACAATTAAGCAGCTGTTCTGTGAACTGAGTGACTGAAAGGAAAAGCAGGATTTAAAAATACTGAAACTGATCCTGCCAGCAAAGTGCACAACTTAGGAGTGTAATTCACTGTGTTTCCTGAGGCCATTGGGATCACCTGTGAGGAGAAGCAGAATAAGTTTTCCCTAATCCCTGTTGATTTTAGATTGGCCAGGTATAACATGACATTTTTGCTTTCTTTGGACTGTTAAATAGTTTCTGATCTGCAGGGCAGGGTGCCAGGCTGGGTATCTGTGGTTTTTTACAAGTTAAGTCTATCTTAATGTGATATTAATAGCATTTAACTTCATTTTACTTCAAGATGAGGTGACGCGAAGGCGCAAGGGAACCAGATCAGAAGCGTTTGGAATGCAGATGAGGCAGCGCAAAGGAACTCTTTCTGTCAACTTTGTAAGTTTGATGCCTTTGCTGTGATTTCTAATAGAAGAGACATGGTTGCTCTACTAAAAACAGATTTTGCTTTTTCCCCACAAAGAACCCCCAGCCCTCGAAACAGATGAACGAGTGCATGCTGCAGCAGATGATAGATATTGTTACGGGAAGAAAGAACAGTATTTTGAAAAACAATCTGCGCTCTAGGCTTTTGTTTTAATCTTTTGGACAGGAAGGCTGTTGCCATGTGAAGCCTTTTGCTGGTCATACTTGCCACGTGCTCGAATGCCTTCGGTAGTTCAGTTTTTGTTTGTGCTGCACTTAGCAGAACAGCCCTAATACTGCTGCTCTTCCTTAGAAGAGATTCTGAGGTGCTCCAGTACTTCAGGAGTTTGTTCTTAGCAATTCCACATTTTGTGTCTTTTCTGTTTTGAGTTTGAATAGG
>VYZQ01041950.1:9871-24138 GCA_013400655.1 Mystacornis crossleyi | reverse complement strand
GTTCTGTACCACAGTAAAAAGAAAAAGCTTATTGAAGTAGTTGAACGAAACTCAAGGGCATTTGTTTTCTAAGATTTCTATTAGAATACAAAAAATTAAGATATATTCCCAAAGCAAATGAAGAGACCATGGGGACAGCACAGAGCTGCAATACAGAAGAAATAAAAGGAAAATTCTTAAGGGAATAGTGAAAGAAGAACTCAAATTTAAACAAAAAATAGTCAAGGTTAAAAGCAAGAGAAACTTTCGATGATTCTATACAGACGTAAGCAAAGGTTAAATAATACTGGCTATGTCAATACACACTCATGTAATGCTCTAGAGTACTCTTTAGGCTCTAACTGGTAAAAGCTGGGTTAAGAAGTATGGTTACCTTTTATAGTCTTTGTACAGATTTTCAGCACTGATAAAATAGCTCCCTCATTTATCAAGCCTACAAAGGAGCATCAGTCAGGAGTGAAACTCTGGAAGTTACATCTGTTTACATCCTTGTTCTGTACACCACTATTTAAAAATAAATTCATCCAAGACATGGATGATGCTCTAAGAACAAATAAAGCTATCTCATAAATTTCCACAAAACACTAATTTAGTTCATCTGCTGTGTTTTGATAGGTTGTCTTAATAAATGTGAAAGGAGAAGAGGAATTAATTTATGCCGTTATTTAAGAGCCAGACATGATCATGCAAGGACAAGCACTCACCTTCATGCACTGACTGCATATAACACAGCAAAATCCATGGAGAACAATGGAAAACAACTTAACGTGAATCTGGCAGATATCAATAGAGTGCAGCAAAGCTTTTATGCCTCCTGATATGGTTATGCAGGTGTTCTGCAAAAGGTATCTTCTGCCAGCTTTCACGGGTTTTTTTTGATAGATTTATACTTAGAACTTGCTCACTCCTAAAAGCTCCAGCTCTGTGCTCCCAAGTTTGTGCTTTGTTTTATGGGCGCACACTTTTTGAAATTATTTAAGTTTGTCTTTTACATTGTTAGTACTCTGTCTCCATAATGGGGGGAAAAAAGAAAAAGAAAAATCAATGTGCTATTACCCTGTCAAACTAGCCTTGGAAGAATTCTTTGAACATCAATGCTTAAGTAGAAAAAATGTATGCATTAGCATCACTAAGCACACTAATTTTTTTTGCTTCAACATAAAATAGAAATTAGATGCAAGAACTGATTTATTGTAAGAAGCAAGGGCTCACAGCAAAAGCAGAAAGCTATATCAGTAAACATGTGTCCTAGAACAACATTTCACAATGCAGAAGGTACACCATTAACAAAAACCAACCTTCGAAAAACATTTAGTGTGATTCACTGTGAACCAAATTTGAGGACAATGCCCTCAGATGCTTTACACAGTTCAGTTTAGACTACATTTCCTACTGAAGCATCCAAAAAAAGATATCTGCAATCCTGAAACCATAAAATGCACCACAGTTTTTAATATATATCGGGATGTTTGAATCATACAGCTCTTATGATGTGTACAAACACAACCCACAATATGGACGACTGTGATGATTTCCCAATGTCTCAATTACTTATACCAGAGCTGTTAAAAAGATCCCAAAAAGTTCAGTATATATTTAGGAAAGCACACAGCCACTGAGAGGAATAATATGAATTTAGAGCCGTTAATAGAAGTTTCATTTGGACAATTGGTCAATATAAGGTTTAAGTAAACACTGTTGCTTACTGCTTTAGAAGGTGTGAATAAATGATATTTCCTTTGTAGGCAGCATGGAGTATGCAACTGGTATAAATTGGTCTTCGAAAGCCAGCAACTGCAATACCTCATTCATTAGTGTATTTACAATTGTGAACTGGAATTCCAATTACAGAACAAAATCTATTACCAATTTGAGTCACGGGTAAAAAATCCTTCTCTTTACCTTTCCAGCAGTTAATTCTCTCAAGTTATTTTAGAAACAAACTATCAAGAGGAATGAATCTAACACCACTGAGTTTGGCTACAATAAACAAAACAATCACTGTATCTGCTAACATACTGCTACAAAACCGTAAACCGATTAAAAAAAAAAATTACTACGTATTAGGACACTCTGCTTTAACGGGTCAACTTTAGCAGGCCACCTTTTGAAAAAAACAAGTAATAGATATTACTGTGTTGTTGTTTTCATAAACAGTTTTGAATATAATTATCTCTGGAGAAGAAATTCAATAAAATGCTTCCATAAGTAGCTTCCAGTTTTATTTTGCTTTTTGTGAAAAAAGAACTTCGAAAGTACAGCAGAAATGCTGTTAAACAAGGCACACTTTTATTGCACATAAACTAGCAGATGCATTGTCTCAGGCTACTGTTATTATTGAACTCATCAGTTTTGGCATATATGAACAATACATCAGATGCCTGGAAACAAAGTATACTGTTCGCAAAGAGTTTCACATAAAAAGATTAAAGTGATGTCAACCAACAAATATTCAACTCTCCAATCCTGATTTTTTCAGATATCCCTTATGTATTAGCTTTCTGCAATACATGCTTAACAGGATTGCTTTTATATGAAGTATCGCCATGGCAGGAAAACAGGGAAGAATACTGCTGTAAAGCCAAGGAAAGATGATACAATGTTGATCTGATATCTACCAAGTGTAGGTTTCACTTACACTGAGGTATTAAAGACAGAAATAGAACTGTATTAACATACACTACTTACCCGTGTGAAGGTACCCTCAAAACTGTGGATATCCAGCTGTGGCTTCTGAGCATAGACATAAGCATTGATTGAAAAGAGATCCTGTAAAACAGATAACTCTACTTACTATTACTTAAACCTAAATATAATAATGTATTTTGAAGACCTGGTAAAGATACCAGTTTATGACCCGCACCGACCCACCCAAAACCAAGGTCACACAACTTTTACCCAGCTAAGGAACACTGAGGAAGTTTCCCCCCCGCTTCCCCTGGGGGGAGGGGGCCTTGAGGTGGACGCATGGCTGGGCACGGTGCTTCCCTCCCCGTGCTACCTGGGCACATGCACCCAAATCCTGTCCTCTGCTGGCCATTTCAAAGGCACCCCGCGGGAGAATCCTGTACTTAGGTGGGTGTTCACATGATTCTGGGCAGTTTGTGGCAGTCTGCGAAGGAACCCCCGGCCATGAGGTGGCTGGGAAAATAATGAAGATCAATGAACATCTTTCAAAAATGTTCCTGATTCTTTCTATGGGCAAAGCTGTCTGCCAGGGAGGGTTGCGGAGTCCCCACCACAACAAAACATGGTGTTTTTTTTCCAGTACATCCTACTAGGGAGGAATTAGATTCGAGCTGGTATCCTAAATGTGTCGATAGTTCAAATACTAAACTGTTTTAAATTTATAACATGAATTAGATATTTTATCTAATTCATTTTCTTTTAACAGACCCATTTTAATTAATAATAATGTAATCTTAAAATATTTTCCAGATATTTGTTCTTTTAAAGATGAAGTAGGGGAGGGAGAGGGGTTGGTTCGTTGGTTGGTTGGGTTTTTTTAATGAAACTGGAAAAAAAAGTACTTTTCCAGCAAGGACAAAGCCAACTGAGTATGAGAGGAAACAATGAAATTGATTTGAGTTCTCTTGAATGCTCTAGCACCTCTGTGAAAACCCCATGAGAAAACCCCATTAGCTTCAGGAAAGCCTGGCTACATCAACAGGATTACTCAAATGTTTAAAGTAGGTATTCTTCAAAACTAGTCTGATAAAATTTAGTCTAATATATGTGGTACCACTACTGATGACAGCAAACAATCCGTGAATGTTCCTACCCTAATAGGAAACACCTAAGATACTACTCTATAAATAGATGGCAGTATAGCATAAACAAAAGAAAAAAAATCTGATAAATCTGATGATTGTTGGATCTTAAGAGCTGTCCCTAGAAGCCCAGGGAGGTTCACCTTTAAATTCTGAAACAATTATTTCACCAGATAATCGTTCTAAAACGTCCACCTTCCACAGAAAGAATACTACAGACTAAAACCCTGATACAAAGGACTTTTTCAATCACAAAAGTAAAGTTTTTGCTGCTTTTTAGATGGTTAGGACCAACGGCAGCTAAGAGATTTCAAAAGGAGTTGAACATTCATGCATGGATCTACAACAACCCAATTTCTACTCTGGAGAGGAGCAGATGCTTGATACCACGTCTCAGTCGATCTAAGAAATCTAACCTCTGATCAAATGCAAGGTTGTAGACCTTCCCACTGTATGTAGCACCTAATTATTTGGGTTATCTCCATTCTTTACTAGCAAAAGGCTAATCAAACACCATCTCCAGGGACAAAATTATATGGGTACAATACCCTGTTCACCCTACCTAGAATGTGCTGCTTTCAAAAGCAGAATTAATTTTACAGCCTCTTTCATGGACATATAACCACACCTTGGCTCAAATGCTACTTTTAAAAGTAGGCTATTATTTTTTTGCCATAATTTTGAATGTAAGAATGTTCCACAAATTGAACAGTACAAAAATCAACTAAAGTTACAATTGTCTACCCATGCTAATGTCTTAAAGCCCAACATATTTATATCCTTCAGTTTCCCCGATACAATGGCTAGATTGATGAATATCACTATTTTTTTGCTTTTCCTTATCAAAATGAATGTTTCCTTAAAATCTAATGTACATTTATGAAATGTTTGACTTTAGTTTAAAAATCTGTACCTCTATAATGAATTTATATTTATATTCTGCAGACAAGAAATCTCTCATAGCTTGCAAAAAACACACACACTTTATATTTCATATGCTTTTAAAAACATGAATGAAATCTGAACATTGAGTCTCACAAATATCTTTATCTTATACCACTAGCCATTTATTGAAGCCTTTCACATGAAGTTCACTCATTGCATACTTGTTCTTCCTACTTTCAACGGGTTCACGAGAAATAATTCATATGAAACTAATACACATGTGGTGTCCTATATCTTTATCATTCAGTTCTTTCCAATCTGTTATCACCTACAATTTAGCTAATCCAAGCTATTATGTGCTTTATTATGCAAAGAAAAATAAAGAGTCTCTCAGTAGAGGATAGCACAGAAGAAAACTAATACCACACACATACTCATACACACAATAAAAACTGCTAGTGAAATGCGTCAACTTCTCTCTTTACAAAGAATGCTTTGGTGGGTAGCAAAATTAAAATAAAGGAAAGTAGAAATATCCTCCTTTTTCAAGTGAATTTGCATTTGTAGTTATTTGTATTTGTAATATATTTTCCTGATTTGTAATCTTTCAATTTTTTTTCTATGGTGATGTCCTTTGTTACATTTCAAATGCAAAAATTTCTATCTACCACACTCCTTTGGTGTCTTTTTATGTTCCCCTTCTGTATTTCTGATTTAACACCTAATTTTTGTGTTTTCCTTTTTTTCCTTTTTGAATTTCAACTCTGAAACAGACTGACTTATCTTTGTGAAAAACAGATCTGCACATTCCGTGTGTATTATTTGCTTTACTATGAAATGTTACAAGCTAGAACTGGCATAGTATTCCAGAAGTACATGGGTTTTTTTTCTAAAACTGAAAAAAATCCCTAAGCTCTGGGGGAAAGCTAGGGTGTTAGCCCACTAGCATTTCATTCATGACTACCAGAAAGACGTAAAAGCATATTACTTGTGCTCAGTAGATTTCTGAAGTATTTTTTTCATTATTAGGGTAAAGAAAAGAGTTAAAGATTCTTATTTTCTGTAGCCAAGTGTTCTGTACTCCAAATGGACACCATTCTCAGGCCAATAAAATACAGTAGTTTTATAATTCGAGGTAAAGAAAGAGAAACTTGAAGAATGATACCGTTACAGAAGTCAAATTTCCTATAAACTCCATTCAACAACCAGCAAAGGTTACTGTAATACAAAGATGTTTCTTCACAAAGTGCTGCTTTTCCAGTATGGAAGCTGTGCATTTCTCCTCTCAATGTCTTGAAAAAAGTCATGAGGGTGACTTTAACATGGACACATCAAGATTTGTAAGCAACAGTACATGTAAACATAATTTCTGCTCATTAGGCAAGAAAAATCTACCTTGTCAGGTTATGCCATTGCTTTCCCTTATATAAAAGCAGAGGAAAGGGAAGTTACCTTAAACAAAGGACTTGATTCTATTATTTCTGTAAAAGGCAGCTACTTTTTATTAATGATTTCACTAATGGGGGATTTGTGAAACTCAGCTTCAGTAAAGACTTTTTTTCATACTAGCACATTGAACTGCTGATTCACTGAAGCCAAATATTTCTACTGATACCTTCAATGAAAACAGTATTCTACATCTAAAATTACATCACTTTTAGGATGCAATAAGGGCAAATGACATCAGTTAGTTTCTTACTCAAGACAAAAAAATATGTTTGGGTGGGAATTGTAACAGTCCTAGATTAAAAACTACATGAAAGACATGAATCTCAAGTAAAAAAATTATTCTTATATAACAGTAGATGAGATTTTTCTTTAAAAATTGATATGCATTTAATTATCTCATACTTGAAAATAATAATTGAGAAGAATTAATTTCATCCTTCTAGACTGCAAGTCAGAAAATGACTTTGTGATGGTACAAAAATGAAAATGCTCTTTTTTTCATTTCACAATTTGGAAATCACCACAGTTATCAATAACATAGAAAAATCTCCTCTATTAGGTCAAGGGCAACATTTGTTCACCTTACTTAAAGATCATTAAAATACATTCTTAATCATAACATGTAGTTCATGGCAAATAAAATTGCCTTTGGTTCAATAAAACTAATTACATGTAAATGGTATTGTTTACTGCTGTATGGATCTTCTGATATAAATCAGCAAGTCACCATTTATTTAAAATTACCTCACTGTTGTTAATAAATATAGCTGATCACACAAACTAGAGAAGAATGCCTCAGAACTCGTGTCTCACCAGAACTGTTCCACCTATAACTATGAAACTGCAAGAAACCTAATCTAGGTGTTACCATATTTGCTGCTCAGCCATCATTAAGTGACTTGCTGAAATTTTAATTCTCTGATCACATTAAGTGCTTTAGAAAGACAACGAAATCTGTACCGATCGTCTTGGTGGTGTCATCTGTTCTTTAAGAAAAGCTCTGAAGGTCTGCAGATTTGTTTGTTCTGGGTGTCACAGTGGGTAGGATTACAGTGCTGCTCTGTTGACACAGCTGACAGCTCATGCCAACACAAGATATTCACTCTCCTACCTGAAAGGAGGTCGTAGCGAGGTGGGGGTCGGTCTCCTCTCCCAGGTCACAAGTGACAGGAGCAGAGGAAATGGCCCCAAGTTGCTCCAGCGGAGGTTTAGATTAGATCTTAGAAAAAAATTTCTTCGCAGAAAGGGTGGTCAGGCATTGAAACAGGCTGTCCAGGGAAGCGGTGGAATCACCATCCCTGGAAGTGTTCAAAAGGCACATGGATGTGGCACTTGGGGACATGGTTTAGTGGTGAACACAGGGGCTGTTCACCGGATTCAACAATTTTAGAGGTCTTTTCCAACCTTAATGACTACATTTTTACACCTAAAAAATCAAAACGAGGGACAGTTACGGAGAGTATATTCTATCCAACACAAAAGCTAACTGTTCAGTTTATTTTATACTCAATTTGCATAAATTATATTTTTTAATTATTAAAAATTTATTTCAATATAAAAGTATGAACTGTGAGTCTCAGCGTTGAAAGTGCATCACACACACGTGGAGAAGCCTCTGTAGAGAAGCCACCGTGGTAGGGATGTATGACGAGTCTCTGGAATAATGTGATCCATCTGGTAACACCCCGAAACGTCAGTCCACGGGCAGAGAGGGCAGAGCCGCAGGGACTGCGCCCCGCTGCCCCGGCTGGCACGGGTTCTGCCTAGGAGAAGCAGCCGCATGCTGGCTCATCACATGCCCACAGGGATTTAACCTTGGGAGCCGGGGATTGTGTCGCCGTGCTGAACTCCCGCAGCGAGCCGGGAGGGCCGGGGTGGCAGTGACGGGCGGCAGGGGCGGTCCGGGCCCCGCGGCATCAGGACAGGGGCTGGAGCGGGCACGGCGGGAGCGCCGAACGCCCCACGGCTGCTCCGGGCACGCAGCAGCACCCGGGCCGCACTGCCTGACTCTGCAGCTGGACGGGCCGCTGCACGATCTGCCTGGCGTGCTGTACGGGAAAGGAACCCAACTGTGGAACTATAAAGAAATAATTCTGGACACTGCATTTTGACTTCCTGTAGGGCCCACATACAAATATAGCTTATGACTCTATTATAAAGGACAAAAATTAGGCTTACAGTAAAATAATTTCATAATGCTATTTTTTGTTAGTTTGAGATTCATAGTTTGCTTAGACCTCCATACCAATCTCTGAAGTTTTCTATCCACAGAGTTTCTTTACATGACTGACATTCCTGCATACCACTGTCATTTGAGTAAAGGTAAAAGTGTCCTTGCAGAAATCTAAGAATTACCAATGTCCTTTTCCTCAGGAATGGAAATAGTATTCTGCGATAGGCACTGAGCATCATTTCCTGTGACAGATATGAGAACCCCTTAAAAACTTTTAACATTTGGGTGCATTAGGCTACCACTCCACCAAAGTAAGTCACAGACAGAGCTTAGGAGAGAAGCATATATATGACATGAGCACTGCAAACAGTCTAAGACTTGCTGGGAGCAGCCATTTAAAATGAGCTCAATAAAGAATCACTAAGTGTAAGTGGTTTGACCAATCCCCGTAGTACAGAAATTTGGAAGTATTTTAGTTTAGTTGGCAGGAAGCATTACACCCAACGTCAATTATTTCAGGATGAAATGTCAGCCTAATACAGACAAAGCCTCGTCTAGCATGGGGAAGCACCAATAACTGAGTGGTGCGAGAAAGGGCAGAGGCACATCAACTGCTTGGTGGCTTTCATATGCTGCTGGTAGTCAGGAAAGGTGTGTTAAGCGGAAGCAGCTCCTGATTAACCTCATTTATGATACAACTCAGATTATCACCTACAGCTCAAGAGGGGGAGTATAAAGATCTTGCAAGAAGCCCCGATCAGTTAGAGGTTAATAGCCCTAAATGGAAACAACTAAGGAACAAATGGTTACTATACGGTACAGCTGACTCCTCTATATTGTTTCCAAGATGCACAGATAATTTCTTGGTGATATCTTGCCTTCCCTCCCCTTCACACCCAAAACAACCACCACCTGAAACGAACCTTCACGTCTACAGGAAGATGATGCTGCATGTCCCACCATTCAAATGCAGACATCCCAACTTCAACCACTTCTCATTTAACAGTCTAAAAATGTACAATCATTTCGTTCTCCAAATCATACTGCACAGATTTAACCATAATTTTGTATTATCTCCATAGATGCTTAATGCTTTATTTATCAAGTCTATGCACAATTGATTTTAATTTTTTTAAACAAAGAACATAATATAAAAATTAAAGTACAAAAATTTCATGCTCCACCTAACATGAAAGCTAGAAAGATGATTCCATACTTTCTTCCTAACAAGAAGGGAAAAAACTTCATGGATTAGAATATTTTAGGAAAAAAAAGTTAATGCAAAAGTTTTGTTTTTTTTTATTTCCCAAAGGATAGTGCAGTGAAGCCTTTGCATTGTAACTTTCTCCAGATTTCATCAGCCTCAGTACACCAAAATGTCTAATCTCAGAACATCAAAATTATAACCTGTCGGTGATTGAAATTCAGGCTTAATCTGGATCTGAATCAATCTGAATTGTTTATACAAAGGAACAAGCTGGTTTTATACACTTCCCCAAGACACAGCACCTCCCTGCATGGCAACTCTCACCACACAACCCATCCCGTGCTGCCACATCAGCCAGGCACCTTCTAAATATCCTTCTGTGGGGTGATCATGCACTGTTCACCAATCTGTCAGCTTCCAGCAGGCTCCTCTCCATAGGGCTGTGCCACGTGACACCTCCTCCCCCTGGGTCTGTGCCGCCATGTGCTCCTTTGTGCTGCCATGTGCTTACCTTTCCCCATAAAAACTAGCAAATAAAACTCTGAAGCAGTGCTTTGCACAGTATTTGCAACTGCGGTCAGTGATGTTTTAAAACAAAAAGACAAACAAAACGTAACAGCTAAATTGAACACAGGAGTAACTGTTGGAAAAGTCGCCATGTGCTCCTTTGTGCAAAACCCCAAAAACCTTAAAACAAACAAACAAACCCCCCCCCCAAAAAAAAACCAACAAAAAAAACCCAAAAAAACCCAAAAAACCAAAGCAAGATAGAAAGTTAATGTGTTTTAGTCAAATACACTGCATCTGTCCCAAATTTTGATATGATTTTCTTTTAATGAGAAGACAAGAGAAGGCCATGATTAAATGTAAAAAACTACAAGAGAAGCATTATTACAAATACTAAATTAAACTACAGGTTACAGAATACTTGTTAAAGTCTGTTCTTGCACCAGAACTCATGACTTGAAGTCTGACCTGGCATCTCTGTCAGGCATGATCAACTTTTAGTTCCAAACCTTGTTCTCAGTCCTCTAAAGTGCAATGTAACTACTTTTTCCTTCTCCTGTCACTTGTGAAACTAATAGTCAGAGAACATCAACACAGGAAAAAACCTCTCCTTTTTTGCTAATATGAGTGTGGCAGCAACTCTATTTCTGGAAATGTAACTGCAGAAGACCTGCTATGATCTGGCAGATAATCTAATACTTTTGCTATTGACATGGAATATAAACAGTTCACTTAAGGTATATTTGATAAAACACCTAAAATAAATAAAACACCTTCTTTAATAAAACACCTAAAAGATTTAGTGTCAAAATACCAGAAATTCTGTAGAGGTAAGTTTCCACAAGCTTGTCACTTGAATATGTTTTCAAAGGTCGTCTCCTAATACCAAGCCAACTTGCTGGTATAACAGGAAGCTTTCCCAGTACAAGGGAAACAATTCAGCTTCTTGTAAAGGAGATATTTATACAATTTTACATTTGCTTTTGTAGATATGCATCTATTTTGGTTATGTATACATACACACACACACACACACACAACCGTGTCCCTTTTCATGATTTTAGATTTACTCATGACATAACACATGTATGCACTCAAAAAATATCCACATTCAGGCCACTCTTAGAGAGCCCTGCTTCCAAGACCTGCACACTGCACCTAGTCAGACCAGAAAGAATGTTGACAACAAAAAGCACTTCACCTTCCAGGAGCGGCCTATTGTTTCCCAAGCTCACAAGTAAGTGATTAAAGCAATGGTTTCTGAGACAAGAATAATTTGCACATGCAGTCTAATGCTTGGTTGAAAACATTGTAACTGTGATTTGCTTCTGGGGAGTGTGAATCTCAGTGCAGACAACAACGAGAACCACTAGGTTAAAAGATAAAAATCCAATTCTGACTCAGTTTCTTTTCAATGAAAAACCAGGAATATTTGTGTAACCAACTTACTGTTCAGCATCCAGTCGAATATCTGTGTCTTATTTATTGTGAAAACTAAGGCTCTGGCGACACGTAATTTCCAATATTACAATAACTGTAACAATCTTTTAGATAACAGATAAATATGCACACACCAAAGATAACTTAAAAGCAAAGAGAATGCTTACCCCCAAAGCTGGCAACCTTTGTGTGCAACTGACAGCAACCTTCAGTTTCCAGTCTGTTTCTCCATCCAGCTGGTCAGTTCGAATGAAACACGAACCTTGAAGTTACAAAGAGACATCAAACTATTATTTTAATTTCAAAAATTCAGTTTGGGTTAAAACATTTATAAGAGAGAAAACAACACAATTTACAACCATTTTTAAATAAATGTGCAACATATAAGAGGATTTGTATTTTGGAGTGTCTGTGTGCTTTCTTCCAGGAATGCTTTAGATATCACACAATTGCACCATTTTTTCCAGTAGAATTAACAATATGTCTGTTTATGAATGAAGGTAACTTTTATTTTACAGGCTTCTTCAAAGTTTCTAAAAAGGTTTTCAAATTTTATCATCATGAGGTACAATTTCAACAGGAGTTGAAAAAGGTTTAGTTTTAATTCTTCATGCAATTCTGTCACTTGTACAATTCCAGCACAACAGAATAATTAACTGATGCCTGTGATTTTTTTCTCCTTGCTGGTATGACATCACAAACTTTCATTGCTTATCATCTCCTGGCTTCTCTGAAAAAAAAATTTAAGTCCTTAACATGGACAGCATTCAAAACAATGCAGGTCTGAATGTATTATACTTAAAAGAAGTAATTTTGAATCATCGTCAACTATCGGTGATCCAAGACTACGGAAACCTGTCAACACATGCAAAGTACTAAAGATATGGGGAAGCTCAAGATACAGACTGATATACACTGAAGAGAATCAGTGTGCTGTACAGATAGAAGACCAGTATTGAAGGAACAGAAAACTGAGACCACTGCAGAGCCTTCCCTCACCCCAATAACTAGTTTGATGGATATCATCAAGTCTGGAGTATTACACAGATTACTAACATAAGAGGCAAAAAGACTATGCACAAACATTGCAAATCTATTAAAAAATACAAAATTAACGACCATTCCATCAAGCTTGAAGCCTTTTAAAAAGGCTTGAAGCCTTTTAAAAATACTACAGCTAAACTGTATACACTATTGTTACTGGGTGCTATGGGTGTGCAAAGAATATATTTTACAAGTTATTCATAAATTTTAACAGACATATATAAACACACCCATATTTCCTTCTGTATTTCAACCAATCCAGTACAAACTAACAAAGTAGTTTTACCCCTAGAAGTGATGTGGTAGCAATTAAGTGGAAGGAAACTGCAACGAATTTATCCAGGTTTGAGTCTTATTACAGACAAGAAGAGAGACTGCTAGAATGTGTCAAGGCAATATGTCAAGAAAGGGTACCTACCAGTGAACATAAATTAAGAGGGAGATTATTCTATAGGATACATGGACCCTGGTGCAAGTAAAGTCTAACAGAACCCAGCGTTTATCCATCAAAGCTGCAAAATAAGCAGTTTCACGAGCTAACCATCTGAAAGGACCTGCATGAGAGAGAAGTCACCTGAAATTGTATCTGACTAAAAGGTAGTGTTTTTGCATGTCAGACTTGAAAGAATCTTACAAGCTTTCATGTAACAGCTATATTTATATTAAGTGCATTGTAAATAAACAAATGTTTAAATGTTAATATAGAGAGCTCTCAGAAAACATTATCACAGCTAAATTTCACCCAAAGCTCAGAGATGCAAGTTACAAAGGTGTGTCTGAAGTTCTCCCAAAGCTGGTTTTAAATTCTTAACAGAATTCTTTATGGATTTTCTTCTAAAATAAAATACTATAAAGCACTTTTTGAAGAGTCAGTGACATCTGCTGCATTATAATGAAGTGTGAAGTACCTAGGAACACCTAGAAATATCACAATCACACTGCACTTTCTGTCCACGGCATAGATGAGCCTACTCTCCATCATACTTTCTCTGTACAAGACATTTCATGGTTCTCTTTACCCTTGCTGTCAATGGTTGCTCTCTTGCATCAATTTCATTTAGAATTATACTATAGATCAATGCAGTTCAAGACCAGTGTGGCTGCTGTGAATGGTTGACTGCACATATATTCATTTAATAGAGCTCACACTATGACATGTATTGGCCAGCTGCATTTCCTCTTCACTTCAGCAGTTAATTTCATCAATAACTTATCTCATAGCCTGTTTCCCTTTTATCCAGAAAAAGGGACTGCTTTCTGCCAAGTCAGCTTTCAATAGTGATCACAAAAGCAAAACCGAAACAATACAATCCTCTTCTCTACCTCAAATATTGCAGTAGATTTGACTAAGTAATTTTACTTATTCTCTAAAGTAACCTGGCTTAACTGAGCTATAAACATGGAAGATTAAATATGTAATTAGCAAGTATAAAAACAACTCTTCATCCCTTCTAAAAACCTTGAATTTTTGTAAAACTAAATATTCTCCACTGTGTATTGTGTGGGAGTCACATGTACTTTACCTTTGAGAAGTATTTGAGTCAGCAGTACATAAAATTTCTAAAAATCAGAGTCTTTTGAAAAAAATAAGTATTTTCATTTTTCCATTTTAAAATGCTTGGAAGCATTGCACCCTCCTCCCCCAATCACAAAATTAAAAACAAAAAAACCCCGACAAAAAAGTTGTAAAAAATCGTGTTACATACTTCAGCAGAAGTATGTGCTTTAGGCAAGTGTTAAAAATCTCTTACATTTCTAACCTGAATATGATTTGTCCAAAAAAAAAAAAAAA
>VYZQ01041949.1:130328-192631 GCA_013400655.1 Mystacornis crossleyi | reverse complement strand
GAATTTCTTCCTTATGTCTAATCTAAACTTACCCTTTTTTAGTTTAAAACCCTTGCATTTTGTCCTGTCACTACACTCCCAGTAAAAAACACATCTCCCTTTGTTCTTTTAAGCCTCCTTTAGGTATGGAAATGCTGCAGTGAGATCTCCTCGGAGTCTTCTTTAGGCTGAACAATCTCAACTCTCTCAGCCTTTCTTCATAGGAGAGGTGCTCCAGCCCCCTGACCACCTCTGTGGACCTCCTTTTGACCTATTCCAAGAGTTTCATGCCTTTCTTGTACTAAGGGCTCCAGAGCTGGATACAGCTGGAGGTGGGAATCTCACCAGAGTGGAGGTGGAAAAACCCCCGCTCTCTCACAGCCTGCTGGACACTTTTGATACAGACCGGGATACTGTTGGCTTTCTGGGCTGCAAGTACATAGTGCCGATTCGTTCGAAATTTTTTGTCCACAAGTATCGACAAGTGCTTCTCCACAGGGCTGCTCTCAATCCCTTCACCTCCAGCCTGTGTTGATTTTGGGGACTGCCCCAACCCAGGTGTGGGACCTTGCTCCTGGCCTTGTTGAACTTCATGAGGCTCACACGGGCCCACACCTCAAGGCTGCCAAAGTCAAAAAGCTCTTCAGACTCAGTTGGACTAGATAATGATGATTGTAAATCCCCATCAACTGAAATATCCTGTTGCAACTTGCTGAAAACAGCCGATACAGTTACCATGTGCTGCTGCTGCTGCTGCTGCTGCTGCTGCTGCTGCTTGCGGAAAGCCAGCCACGTGCTGAGCCCATTGTTCTCAAGCCCTCGAAGAAGTCACCTCTACTTGAGTCTCTCCGGGGTTTCCCGGGACGGCTCTGATTCGCTGTTACCCTCTTGCACCGCCCTCTCCCAACCCACGGTATAAAGGAGGCCCTACAAGGCTCGGCCCCTGCCTTTTCTTGCTTCCCCTTCTGGAATGTCTGTGTCCTGTAACCACGTGGGAAGGGACAGGTGCCCAGGAATAAAAACTTGAAAGGACTATATCTCGCTCTTTCATTCCTGTTCTATCGTAAAGATTTTTGACCTCCAGCCTGCCTGACAGCATCGTGATCGGAGCCAGCAGAGAGACAGTAAAATCCATTTCTCCAGGAGTTAAAGGATCAGATCTGAGCCAGGAGAAAACCCAGGCAGGTTGGGCGGGCGGAGGATTGCGATAATACTCTATTTTTGGTTTTAATGTTTTGTTATGCATGCCACCTCTATTCCTATTGGCTGGTGGCTGGGATGGTCCAAGAGTGAAAGCAAGTGCTGTGTTGCTGGAGAACACTTTCTGTGACAAAGCTGAAGTGCTTCTACTAAAAGTGATTATCAGTGACGTGAGCCTCGTTCTTCACTATTTACCAAACAGCCAGATACAGGCATCAGGAGGGACTGAGAGATGAGCTCAGGGTGCTCTGACAGAAGAGCCAGTGGTAGCAGGACTGGACAGATACTCTGTTCCCTCGGGGAACTGGACACAGAATGCTCCCTGCTGCCCAAGAAGCCCTCCCTTTTCAGCTTACTGTACTGCTGACTGAGCTTTCACTATAGTCTTGGCTGTTCCTTGGTCTTGCCAGACCTTGATAAGCTGATTTACTCCCAGCCTGAACACAGACCATGTTCTGGCATTTGAGGAATCCTGGTCTTAATTACCTAATGGGCTGTAGCAATTCAAATATTCTTGGGAGATCTGGTCTGAGAAAACAGTGCTGGGACTTTACTGAGAGTAACAAAGACAAAACATGGTCATTAGAATTGTGTCAAGTGAGGTCTGTCCATTAACTTTCTCTGTGTGGGACGCCAGCAGGCATTCTTGTTATTTGGAGCCAGATCCAAAGAGAAGGTCCCAGAAAAGTCCTGATTTCACATTCAAAACCATGCAAGGATTGTTATGACAAGTAGACCGTGCAAGGAGCATTTGAATTAGTGGGCAGTTCTGCTGTGAAAGAAGTCATTAGCTAAGGTCGAAATGGTTTGGGGCATGCTACTGTACTATAAAGAAAAAGAGTTGGCTACATGAATAAGGGTATTTTTTGTCTCCTCTATATCCTGTTCCCAAATACAGTTGATGAGCTAAATATTTAAAGATCAACTAATACCTTTAATAGAAGTGATCTCACCCACAAAACTTCAGTTTCTCTGGCTCATGCTTTCAGTATGTTTTTTCCTCACAGATCAGACTGAACATTTTTGCTCAAATTTGTATTGTCCAATGACATTTCTTGACTAAAGCTTCCTCTCCTCTGGCAGCAGCAGAACTGTACTTTATGCTTAAACACAATGTGATGGCAGATTAAAATTGATGGCAGATTCAGCCCACCCCATATATGTGCCTCACCCTTCCATGGAATAAGTACTGTGATAAGGCAAGTTGTATTTAGGGTTAGTCCATTTTTGGATTTTTGATATAAAACACTCTGGCATTAGCTATGCCTTAAAGGTTTGGTGGATAGCCAGAGTCAGAACAATTTCAGCCAACCAGATTTAATCTGTCACTGTGTATGTGTCAAGGACCTAAAGTTGAACCTGCAGCTTCAGGAAACTTCTGTTTTAATCTGATTTATTGTCATCTATGAAAACTTGGTATCATTCCTTTTTTTTCTGAAGTAAATTGATGTTTTATTTTGTTAGCTTCTCACAGATTAAATTTTCCATCTAAAATAAACCGTACAAATATATTTTTCCTCCAAAAAACCCCAAAAAACCCCCAAAACCCCCAAAACTTTCATTATCTCACAAGTGTCAAGTATTCCTATTTGTCAAGAATTCTGAAATTTTTTTTCTAACACGTTCTTTTGCATTTTCAGCTAGCTCTGTAGAAGTTCCCATTATGTGAAATCCTGCCTTTGCTGTAGCAGTACCAAACATATTTGAGATTTCTTCTCCATTTCAGACTTCCTGCTGATTTGCATTTATTTCTTTCCCAAACCTTTTCAGTTCCCTTACTTGACTGCTGTGTCCAGATTTGCCTGCTCTGAAGATCTGAATTGATCAAAGAAGCAATTCTACTCTCAGTCTTGTATTGTACAGCAGAACCACACACATTGTTCTTCAGTACTTGAGAAAAACCAGAAATGTAATGTGATGTTTTGGTTTGCTTTGTGACCTACTCCAGAGCAAAATGCTAACAAAAAGTCAACTCTTCAGAGCCTTTCAAGGTTTATTGATGAGTTTTGCATTTGAAATTCTATTGGCTAGTGTTACCCTTTTCACTCAAGTAGGTCATCAAACTGCAAGGCCTTGCAAGGATTTTATTTTTACTGGAATAAAAATTATTGATACAAATTGGATATGCTCTTAGTATAAAATTGGTTTTTTGCAAACAATGTGCATGAATCCTGTTTCTATGTCAGCAGAAGCAGCAAACTCTGGTTTGTTTCATTGCCTGTAAAAGAGGATGTGTGTGACTCCAGGGCCTGGTCCCAGAAAGACCAACTCTCAGCTTCTCCTCAAGGTCCCACCCACAAGTCTTTCCTCTGCCTTTCTGCTGTTCATATTCACAGCTTCCAGGCCATACCCCAGCATCTCTTTCTTCAACCATTTAAACCTTCCTGAATTGAGCTTCCTTAGCTCTGGGTATGCGCATTCCTGTGCATTTAAAAACAGTTCTGAACTGCGAGTCTATTGCACTGATCTTCTCAGGGAGGTAGTCTGGAATTTCTGATGCTTTAAATTCAAAACAGCATGGCAAAGACACTATTTAAGCTTAGCTTAGGAATTTTATAATCACAAATTAATATTATTCAGAATCTTTCCTTTGTACCCATTGTCTTTTGATGAAATTTATGTTGGTAATGTGATAATAAATTTATTATCACATTACCAAAATAATCATTGTAAGTTTTGGTAAACATTTCAGAACGGTCATAATATCCAGTCTCTGACTCTTACATAAATCCAAAAGCTATCGCTGGAAAGACAACCTTCTAATCAGACTTTTACATGCTTTTCTGACTGGCAGTCTTTTTAATCCTCAGATGAAAAATTAAAGCAAGTGTTGCAACACTTCATGAGACAATAGAATAGATGTCAGATCCTAAAAATTTCATCACCAATACATCAGACCCAAATAATGAACGATGCACAGTCAGTTCTGTGCTGTGCTGTGCTGGCATGGGTGGCTCAAACAGAAAGCAAACATTAGGGAGAAAAGTAAGAAGAAAATGTAAGAAGAAATCAAGCATCCACAAAGTTTCACATGAGTTAGTAAGCTTCCTGATTTTTTAATTTTTGGGGCTTTTTGTACTGGTTATAGGGAAGAATACAAGTTGTTCCATCAGAATCTGTATCATTTTTTCCCCAGCTGTCAAACTATCTCAGTCTCAGCTGCAAAAACTGGAACATTCTCAATGTGGAAATAGCAGAAACCAAAATCCAATTTTAAAAGTTCCTTGGAAGTATTGAGTACTTTTTTTCCCATCATAACAGCTGAGGTAGCCTTTTCTTACTGTATAGAGGCAACCTGAAAATTGTCTGAAGATGGCAGAGCCCTGCTGAACAAGGTCAGCTCCCATAAGGATTTCACTTGCCTTTGATTCTCACCCTCGATATGAGTCACATAAACAGCAGTGGGCAGAGCTGTAACAAGGTTGAATTCTTCCTAGATAAAATCCCAAGGTGATGACCCTTCCCAGGAGTGGAAGTAAAGTAATGCTGCCTGACTTTAATAAATGTGATGGAGAGCAGTGTAAGTATGGGCCAGGAGGTTAGCAGGAAATGCTGCACTTCACTACACAGGGGTGTTTGTGCCTGTAGTGCTGCTGCTCAGCCCAGCCAGCTCTCAGGATTACATTGGTACAGCTTGGCTGCTCTTCCTACACATTTGTGCCATATCCCTGGAAACCTGAGGCAGGGGTCTTCTGTGAGCCACTTCTGCAGTGGTCTGTAAGGGAGCCAGAGGAGAGAAGACACATCATAAACATAAATTGTTAGATAAGGCCTAGCTGCTACCTAGTACATTCATGGCTGTCCTGAATCACTTTTTTTTTTTTTTTTTTTTTTTTTTTTTTTTTAAGGAAGTCTGGGGTTTATTCTAGCAAAGCATGGGAGACTTTCCCTTATGATCAGAATGAAACCACTCATTTAAAATAAGGTTTCAGCACTTTATCCTTCTTATTTTAACACTGCCTGGCCAAACAGGAGAGCTTGATGACTTCAAAAGCCATCTTTCCCTGGATGAAACTGCAAAGACCCACCCTTAACTTTGTCTTTTATACCTAATTACAACCTCCCTTGCTCAAGCATTTCCCATTTGGTGTTTTATACACAGTGCAGTGTCCCCTCCAGGCACTGGGGAAGGTAACTTTGAATTTGGCCCAGGTTTGATGGGGGAGTTGGACCAACCTACCTCCAGAGGTCCTTCCAAACTAAATTATCATATGACTTTAGATTTCTTACCTGCTGAAAAATCAGTGTTGCATTTCTATCACTTTTACTTCAGCAGTTATTATCTCACCAGGATGATTATCCTCTTGTTCTTAACCTTGCACTTGCTCATTGACACAAATTTTAGTCAACAAGGTGAACTTAGGAAAAATATGTCAGTGTTTTCTCTGCTAATCAGCAAATAAGATCACTATGACTTTCCCAGATAATTAGGTCCCTTATGAATATTAATATGTGTTCAATAATTAATGTCAAGCAGTTTTCTCACCCTGAAACTTTCCTGCTTGTATTTTTGCAGAGCTTTCAAAGCACCATGAGAAAAACTCTCCAACTGAGCGACAGAGGCAACAACACGATTCCCACCCAATTTAATAGGCTTCATATTATATTGTGAACAAAAACTGTCTAAGAAAAAGATGCAATACAGAACAAGCCATAGGTAACTTCACAGGTAAATACTATACTCAAGCTGATGCTGGAAAAACCAATGCATTATTATATCTGCCAAATTTACTTCTAAAATCATTATAACTTGGATGTTTAAGTATCCCCCCTAAAGTCCTTGCTGGATAGTTCTAAGGAGCTAAAAGCAGCAGGTCTTCTCTGCAGCTTAATGATAAGGGTTTCATTAACAAGAAAGGGCTAAGGGGCAAAACAAAAAGGGGAGGTTTTTGCAGTTATCCATGAAAGATTATTATCTATTTACAAGATTTTATCAATGGCAGCTTTGCTGTACCTCCTTTCTAACCATTTGCATTTGGGGTTCTGGTCCTGCAGATACTCAGTTGTAATTGCCTTCTTGGGAAGAAAAGTAGGGTGAAGGTCAACAGCCCTTTCAAAGGATAGCCAGGGCTATATAGAATTACATGTCAGCATATACATCACATCAAATCCTGCAGATGAAATAGGAGGGGCAAAAATATTGTCCCCTGAATCTCAGTAAATTCAAAGTGTCCGGGTCCTGTAATGACATAGATGTTGGTATCATCAGGTTATCGCAACATCTAAGTAATTGTCACTAATTTTCTCTTTTTAAAAAATGTATTTACTGATTTATTACAACTAATAGCACCTATATTTTGGTCAAAACCACCGAAAATGACATAGAATCACTTGAATCCTAGTTTTGTAACTTCATTCTGTAATGCTTTAAAAATTTAGAGATTTGAATAATAATAAATCCAGAGTACTCATCAATCCCTCTCAAATGAGAAACTAGGAACCTCAGTGAAGAAGAATTCGTAAGTTAAGAAATACATGAAGGTAATACTTGCACAACTCTGAAGAGTTGAAGTTTTCTGAGAAAAGCCATAAACTGATACAGTTGAAGGATCCAGCTGAATCTAGCTGCCAGGCCACTTATTTCCTTTCTCTTGTTAAACCGAGACATTCAATGTGTGAAAAGCTCTAGTCTGATCTGCACTACCTTGCACAGCTGTGTCAAATCTGGGACCTAGAAGTACAACATTTTCAGTCAGATAATACATCTGCCTCTGATACCACATATCAGCATGGCAGGTCTATAGTCACACTGTACTGTTACTAAACTACTTTTTTACTTCCCTGCAATTCTATTAAAAAAAAGCCCTGTCAAACCAGGTATTATTTTTCCAAGAAACTTTAAGATATGTCGTGAACAATTAAGAACATTCCTTGGCTAGAAGATTTGGTACAGCATACAAACATACAGAGAGCAGAAAGAAGAGAGTGAAAACAAGAAAATCATCCCTTTAGCGAATTAGGATAGTATTGATAGTTTACTCATTCCTACATTTTTGTTATTCAAAAATGTGAATTCCTGGGAAGTTTTGAGTGTAGCACAGTGATGTCTGGTGAATAGCTTTGGGAATAATATTGTAAGCACACCTTTTGCCAAATGCAGAAGCAAGAGGGAGATAAATTTAAATATCAAAGACATTTAAATTGACACACACACTGGCTGCTGGCCAGAGAGCTAAGGAAAGTGTTGTTGGGTTTGTTTTTTAATGAGTTCCTTTTTTTGGATCTCAGGGAGCTTGGTAGCAAGCTGTCTGTCAGGATGTAGCACTAGGGAGGCAGTGAGATGTGAAACCAACGTGTGGAAGATCAACAATAGATAAGTATTTTAAAAGTAGTTGGATAGAGGTAATAATTACATACATGTCAGCAGGAGAGGTCACCCAGGGACAGAGGACTGAGGGTGGAGGGGAAGGAGTACCTTTTGTGGAGACTACACCTTGAGGTGGAAGGAAAAGCTTTGGGGAAAGACACTTGAGGGAGTCTAGACCCTAGACCCTTTCTTCTGGAAAGAAAAAGAGCATAGAAGAGTCCTTATGCCCAATGCTACAAGGTATCAAAGGACAGGCATTTAATAGTGGTGTCAAGGGCAACAAGTACATCAGGCAGAATGAGGATGATGTGCAGGCTTGAACCTTGGTTAGGAAGTAGATTTTCAGTGATGGTACAAGGAGGATGTCTGCGAAGAGGAGCCATCAGGAACAGATTAAAACTGGTCTAAGACTCGGATCACAGCTGTTTATTTCCTTATTGCCACCACAGTCACTTCGTTCATCCACTTGTTTTTTGTAAAAGTTCTAAACATCGAGAGCTCTAGAGCCAAGTGTTCTGTCTCCATTCATTTGGCCAGCACCAAAGGTCAGAGATGTGAAGAGATGCACAATGGGCCAGGAAGATTTTATTTCCTAGGAAAAAATAAGTCAACAGGGTAACTGAAGGATTAATGCACTGAACTGGGGAATAAGGAAGAAATGGCACAGTCAGCAACACGGGAATGGAAATAACAAAAGCTGTTGATTATCATAGTAAATTGCGGTTAGTGGGTCCAATTAACATTTATTACCTTTGCTGGGTTTGTTTATGAAATCTGCAACTACTACAGAAAGTTGCATGTTAATTTAAAAGAAATCAGGAAACACAGATAATATTGTTTATTGCTAAAATCAAAGCAGTCACTTAGTATCTTGTTGCGTATCTTGATAAGGCCTTGCTGAAGTGGGGTGGCATCTTCTCCACAGACATCGAGCTGAAGAAACCTCTCAGGAACCACTTCCTTAAGCACACCGTCCGCTGCCTTATTTTATTTAGTTTGCATATCATTTTCTAGGCACTTCTTAATTGATTAACATATTTTTAAGTACATTCGGATATAGCTAATATTGGTAAATACTATGCAAATTTGGTAAATCAAAGTACAACCCGCAGCTCATCTGCAATTCATTGAATTTGCATTGTGTTTTTCAGGCCTGCCTTTCCCTGCTTGCACTCTGCAAAGCTAAACTCAGCAGTAAGGAAGGACAGAGGGCAAAAAGATTTCCAGGGACTCCTCACATATCTTCTAACAAGGTGCAGCAGATCTTATCTCCCAAACTCTCCTTTCTCGGGGCCAGCATCTCAAGAAACACAGCAAGTATCAAACTCTGCAGGCAGGGACAGTCAGACAAGGTCCCCTACCAACGATGCTTCTGAGAGACCTTGGAGCTTCACCTGGCTTAATTCTCAGTACTCTCTGCTGCAAAATCGGCATAATTATACTCATCTGCTATGCAAAACTGCAATGTTTTCATTAGCTAAGATGTGCTAAGTGTCTGAAAGAAACTGGGGTCATGTACAATGAGGGAATATATATAAAAAGAGAAAGCATACAAAGGCAGTGAAAGTCTCAAAAGGTCTCTCCAGAATGAGAAGCTGTGCTCAGATTAAATAGGTGACATTTGTTTAAAAATACATTGATGGTATGAAGCACTGACACCCCATCTTCTCCTTACGCCTTGCGGGAACTTGTGCAGAACCTTCAGGATGCAGGGACGAGCCAGCAGGTGGCTGTAGATGGCAGCGGCTGCCTGGAATGGGGGCGGTCCCAGGGTGCCAGAGGAAACCCGGAGTAGGCTCACTGGAGCGATCAATACCAGGCACCTTTACAAGCAGTCTTTCAGCAGAGTCCGGTCCTTAGTTATCCATGCCCCAAATAGGCTCAGCCAAAATCAATCTCTCCTGTTCCCAGTGTTTTGAAGTCAAACCACTCACACCAGGGAATTTCTACTTCAGAAGTGCCTACTACTGAATAAATGGTTGCTTTGCACTAAGTAAAAAGTAGTGGCAAATCATAAATATATTTATCAAAGCGTTTCCCAACTCAACAAGCCAGTATACATCAATTCTGAACTCACCTGAACTCGTTCACTTACAACACTCGATACCCTAATTTTGTCAGGTTCTTTATCAGAAATTTGTATGCTGGAATCTATCAGCCACGCTCATCTTGTTATGGCAAGTGGGACTTGAAGGAGAAGGAAAGTGGCTTGCAAAATATTCTCTCTAGTCTCACCAAGTTGGAATCAAAAGGCACTAATCTTACAGATTTTCCTTAGAAAGAGATTGGGAAAGATTTTGTATTGGTCTGCCTGCTGGACTCCCATGTACTGGGATTTCAACACAGTAGTGCTTTTTGGGGGGGTCTGTCTGTCAGAACATTCCCATGTCAAAAGATGAAGAAATCACCAAGGCCAGTGGAGGCATGAGAGAAGGGAACAGTCTGTAGCCTATCGTAGCTGCACAAACCAGCACTAAACCAAGAGAATTACACAAGCATTGCACAAGGGAGGCTTCACTGGAAGTGTTGCCTCTGGCTCGCATTCCTTTTAAGCTGTTATAAAACTTTAAATATAATTAATAAATAACCAGGCCTCTCAAGCAGAGATGAGTCCAAAGCTCTGCCCCCTGTATGAACCGAGTTTGTTATTTCAGCTCTTGATACGAAAGTCCGGTATCACCGCGAGCAGCAGCGCTGCTCCCAGCTGCGGGGCTGCCTGCTGAGGTCAGCCAGACTGGCCCGGCTGCATTGCTGCTGCCAAGGAAACAAGCCCCGGCGGCTCCAGAAGGTGCGGTAGGCTAAATCAGAGCCCTCATTCCAGGGCAGGATGGAGGCACCTCCTTCAAACTGCCGTTTGGATGAAGGGCGAGAAAGGTTCTCTCTTCCCTGACGTCGGGGCGCTTTCCTGCTCCCCCTTCCCTTCCCTTGCAGTAATCAGCAGTGGCCTGAGGCACTCTGTGCTCACAGGGCTGGGAGCTCAGGGCTGTATCTGCAGCCTTCATTTCGGTGTCCATGCAGGAAAGAGGGGCAGGGTGGCAGGAAAGGCCAAGGAGTCACTGGATTGAGGGAAGAAACCTCTATCTTTTAGCTGCCTGACGTGAAGGAATCTTTACCTCTCCCACTGTGCCCTCAAGGCAATTCTCTAAGGGAAAACACTTCGACAGTAGTCCTCTTTTTCTTTTGTTTATCAGCCTTTGCAAAGGCATTTCAGCCCTGAAATGAAAACATTCTCAAATTCTTTACGTATGTAAAGACAAGTTTTTAGACTCATGTTACACTTTGTTATTTTTATCTACTCACAGTTACTTCCAAACTATTAGAAATCTGTTCTCTGAGACACTTTTTTCAATTAACATTTTGGTATCACCTGTCTTATGGTGTCCCTTTGTGCCACACCCACTGCTGTGAAACGTTATTATCAAATTTAGGAACTACTTTTCTAATATAACAGGCTGTTTAATGGGAGTATCTGGGCTAAAGAAGTAAAAGAGTTGGCCCTGGTAAAAGAGATATAACTACATACAAACACATGAGAGTCAATATAGAATATTGCTAATTAGACATACTAATAATTACACTTCATTGGTTTCAGCTAGGATTTTATTGGAGCTTCTATGTTTCTAAAAATCTGATCACTTTTATTTAAGGGTATAAAAAATGCAGCTTCTAAACAGCTTTGAAAACATTAGCTGTGGTTGCTGGTCTGAGACAACACTGACTCAATTTCTAGAGCTGAGAAAATCTCTGTGGGTGTCAAATACCACACAGAAGGTTAAAAAATGAATGGCATAATCTCGTGCTTTATATTGAAGTATTTTTCCTAGTAGGTGCAAATTCAACACATGAAACAAAATAAGCACTGAGTACCAAATACTCAGCAGCCAAATGCTTGTAGGTAGAGATTATGAACAGGAATGTTACTACAGCTTTATAAAATGTTTGGCTACTATGAAGTAATAATTAATATCAAGTCTTGTTTAGATTTTTTAATTAATGATGCATGAGAAATTGCAGCTCAAAGTTGACCTAAGGAGGGCATTAAAATTCACCATAAAATAATTTCCAGGGTTGTCACAGAAGATAAAGCCCACAGAGTACATTAGATGGTTAGTTTGTGACCTCCGGTTGATGATCCATGATTTCAAGTCTAACTCTTGTAGCAATATATTCTTACAAAAAATCAATTTAATATTTCACCATGTGTAAAATGATGAAAGGCACCTTATAATCTGCTAAGCACCTACTCACAAACTCTGGCTTTGAATTTGGACACATGAGTATACTAAAAGAATCCATGAATTTTCAGATTTTATCTAAGAATAAGTAAAAGTAAGGAAGATTAGATAAAGAAGAATCAGGATCAACAAGCAGGTTCTGTGCCAAGGCTGATGGTATACTCACCTAATGCATTTACATATCATGAGACAATAGGCCTGTTGGTTTCTGCAGACTTCCCTTGTCTTCAAGTGTCAGTCTTGACTCATATCCTGGGACATGCAAGAAGAACTGAGACAGAGGCTGGAATAGGGACAAAGAGAGGATGCTGGTTTAGGAGCTTCATGAACTTCTTATAGACAGATTTTAAAAGTATTGTTTTATCCAATACAGAGCACTTTAAAAAAAAACCAACTGCTGTGTAGCTGTGTCCTGTGGATGATATGCAATTGCCTTCTCTGCTATTCTCTCTAATAAGCAGCTCTGTGAAGTTTGGAGGACCCCAGGTTTTGTAACATGGTTGCTAATCCCTACTGTGTTATTGTGCCCAGGAAAATGTGAGAAAATTCACATAGAAATATTGTTCTTCTCTTCTTATAAAGAAACAAGGAAATTACTAACTGCAACCAAGCTTAAAAAAAATTGAAAGAAATAAAAAAATAGCACTGTGTACTTCAGGGGAGACAGGAAATGGTTGACCCCTTCTTCATGTGTGTTAGCAAGCCCTTGCTGTCCTACCCTGAGAGCACCTAAGCTACAGGACAAGCTGTATGATGGGTGGGAGATTTCTCCTAGCCATGTTTCCTAAAGTGGCAGTTGTCATAGGAGGAAAAGGATGTTATAGGTGTTCACAAAGGATGTTCTAGGTGAGCACAACAACGGGATCAGGATCTTCAGGCGATGTGGATGGGGGATGACCTGACTGTGGAGCTTGATTGGTGCTTCTGATCAGGCCCAAAAGCAGAATTGTAGGTTGCTGGAAAAATCTATGAGGAAAGTTTAGATCTCTACAGACATCATGTAGTGCTAAATGAAATGTTTGAGATTTGTATATTTTAAAGTGAGTACCTAAACACCACCAAAGCCTAACCTCAATCATTCACGGCCCTTCACAGATCCAACAGTGGGCTCAGAGAGATGTAGAGGAAAGATCATAAACCAAGTAAACTTCAACATCTGTAATAAACAGATATTGGGTATATCAAAGTATTCAAGAAACTCAATCTTTCCAGTTCTGGATTAGTTCCCTCATGTGATCACAACTGATTTTATTGTGGCTTACAAAAGACAGGAGACTGACTATGGACTTTTACACATTTTCATCCACTAAACTATCAGCTTCAGTTAAAAGGATCAATTATAGAGAAAGAAGGGAGTTTCATAGAGAGATGGAAAATAAATGAAAACAGTTCTTCCAATATTTCTTAAAAATTACTTGTATAGAAGAAGATATATTTTATACTTCTCAAAAACAGCAGAATATAATCCCGATAATTCTTTTTAAGGGGTTATATGCTGAAAAATGACTGTAAAAACATTAAGAGTATACTTCCCCCCCCCCCCCCCCCCCCATATTATTTGAACATCATAAAACACTGCTCTCCCATGTGTTCTAGAAGTCTGAACTGGTGATAGGGAGGGTGTTGGGTTTCAGTGGACAAACTCCCATTATAACATTGTGATAATTTGAAAGGACAGTTAAGGTGGTTTTGGCTGGGATAGAGTTAATGTTCTTCATAGTAGCTGTACAGGGCTGTGTTTCGGATTTATGCTGGAAACGGTGTGGTAATACAGGAATGTTTCACTGCTACTGAGCAGTCCTGACACAGTGTCAAGGCCTTTTCTGCTCCTCACCCCACCAGGGAGGAGGCCAAGCGTGCACAAAGAGCTGAGAGGGGACACAGCCAGGACAGCTGACCCCAACTGACCCAAGGGACATCCCACACCCTATGGCATCGTGCTCAGCTCCCAAAGCTGGGAAAGAAGGAGGAAGGGAGGACATTCCAAGTGATGGCATTTGTTTTCCAAAGTCACTGTTATGTATGATGGAGCCCTGCTTTCCTGAGGGTGGCTGAACACCTGCTTGCCCATGGGAAGTGATGAATGAATTCCTTGTTTGGCTTTGCTTGTGTACACAGCTTTTGCTTTGCCTATTAAACTGTCTATCTCAGCCCACAAGTTTTCTCACTTTTACCCTTTCAATTCTCTCCCCTATTCCACCACAGGGGAGTGAGTGAGTGGCTGTGTGGGGCTGAGTTGCCAGCTGGGGTTAAATTACAACAATGGTCCACAAAGACTGTTTTCCTCTTGGTCTTTTTACACATCTTTATAATGTGTATCTTAAAATAACACAACAGCAGTCTGCAGGGAAATGAGCTTGATCATGGAATTGAGAGACAAGGATTTTCTTCCCACTGCTCCCACTGTCCTCTTGGCTAGCAGAATATGTCCCTAATTTGCTCTCCCAGTATGTTTTCCCTGTAATATTGATTTTCCTTTAAGTATGCTTTACAACCTGAACATATCAGCTAAAAACACTTCATAGGAGCAAGTTCTTATCACTTGATGACTCATGATATCATTCATGTGTTTTAACTTTGGTGTCTATCCAAGCAGGTGTTTTATCTTTCTTATGAACAGTTTTCATTATTAGAATTCATTCCCTATTTGCATGTCAGTAATAACAAAAAAAGCCCTTCTTCTGCTTAATAGCTGGACACTGTTCACTGGAGAGTGAATACTATAGACACCATTACCAAATCAAAGTAGTACTTTTTTTCCTTTTAAATCATCACAGATATCAAAACTGAGTTGTACTACTAGTATTCTATCTGCTCAGACATAGAAACATATTGAATGACAAAATCTTCACCACAACCATAAAAAACTCAAAATAATTAAATGGGACATGAAGCAATTTGTCTAACTTATGCTATACCTGGTGTCAGAAAAGCAGATGATATGACCTCAGGCATTTTCACTCATACCTGGGGTGTTGATCACTACCAAACACAGAGGACTGGCTTTAATACACCAAGAAGCTGATCCAACTCTGCAGCACCTAATCTCACTGGCTAATTAGAAACACTTGAAATTGATTCTTTCTGAGGGCCAGCAACAGCTGGTACATTCAAATCAGCAGAAGCCGCTCTGGTGTACTAATTGCTGCAACTGAGAACTGTCAACCCCCTCTAGAAAAATGAGTCTTTAGGTGTTAGTTCTTTCTGAGCTGGTGCAGTATTGTGCCATTTTAGGGGAGCCTCTGAGTGTTACTGGGAATAGTGAAAAAAGAGTAATAGCAATTTATGCAGAAAATAACCATAGCTACTCTGATGAGACTTCACTGCTTAGAAGGGCATATTTTGCTTCGTAGCTACTCAGCAAATCTATTTCTCTTCTGCCTTGCACTTAGGTTGGGGCAGATTGTCAGCCTGCCCTTCGTATGAGAGTGCCTTCAAGGAAAACAGGGAAAAAAATTTTTTTTTATTCCCTCCACCGTCCTTTAGTGTTTGTTCTGCCTGTGCTGTGTTACTGTGTAACACAGCCTACTGCTGGTTATTTGGGTAATGCAGACATTTACAGTTTGTCATTACAGAAGTATAAGATTTGATATTGTAAAGACTTAACTTTTCTTATATTATCAAATAATGATTTGTAGCAGCCTTATTGCTTTCCATTGCTGATTAGCCTTTGATGAGGTCTGGTAGCAGTGGTGGCTTACATAACCTACCTGAACCCTCTTGCCTTTGCTTTGAGATTTGCCTGTTTGTTGACAGCAGAATTAGGCCTGTGCAACTTCTCTTGTCTTAGAACTGAAAGAAACAGCACAAGAAGAGATGAGATTTCTACATTGTTATCATTTGCTCAAAGGCAAAATTTCATTTAATTTTGGCTTGAGTTTGGCTTGGGTTACTACTTCTGTTGTTTGTATCAGCCCAAAACACTGACTACTCCTGTGATATCCTGTCTCTGTAAATGAAAAGGCAAAAAATTCACTAGCATAACTGTGCTTGTAGTGAAGGTCATGTATTAAATTCACCTCAAAACATCTTTTTTTATTATTTATATCTATCTTAAAATGCATTTGTTTTAACTATTAAGATATATTTGAGTTCACAGTGAAAAACTGTGTGAAGAGCATAATTATGTGTTCATCCTTAACTGAGATCTTAACTCTAAGGGAAAAAAAGATTCTTATATAAGAAATAGAGGAACAAAAAAGACTATTGGGTCTATTCTATTAAAGCTCACTCCATTCAAAAAACATTTCCCTGCGGTCAGAATCTAATTGCTTTCTGAATAACCATTATGTATTCGCCTTTGCCCACTGGGCCATTCCAAACGTGACATTCCTTAGAGGAGAAAAAATGACATCCAGCTCTTGTGTTTGAATTTCTTTTTTGCTAGCAAATATCAGTATTTCATCCAAGAAGCTGTATTAGGAAAAAAAATTAGTTACAAATGCAGTAACTCTGATGATAAGTGCTAAAATTAACATTTGCCACATTCCTTAGTTTATTACCTGTGTGTTATGATACAGTTTTTCATTCCATCACTCTGTGCCATGTGTTCCATATGATGCTTGCTTTGCTTAGTGCTAAGGAGGGGTGATTTCTGCTGAATGATCAGCTTCAACAATTTCACTGTGCAGCTTCAGACCATGTTCAAATGTGTTCTGTTTAACACTACACCAAAGTCACAAATGTTAATTTCCTCACATCCTCCTCTGTGGTTCTTGGAACTATCACCAATATTGAATTCATTTTCATACCTTTCTGGAGATGAATATAATTCCTTGTTTTACTAAGGCAGGGCTGGAGCCCGGTTAACCAAATATTAAAGATATCCAGTTGTTTTGGATTTCCATTTTGGGGTCATGAGAATTCTAAGTTTCTTTTCAATACTTTGCATGTGCTGTATATATGAACATATTACAATGGAGAGAAAACACAGATGAGCTGAAAAGCAATAAATTGTCCACCCAGGACAGCCCCATCCCAACTGCTTTTCTTTACGTAGTCCCATTTTGTTGGAACCCTTCCATCCACTGCCCTAGTCACCTGAATACTATTTTCCTTGACTGCCAAGGTCAAATCATGCCACTGATGTTCTGACCCTCTTTCTGCTCAGTCTCCTCTAATTCAACATCCCAGGATATGTCCAAAGTAATTACCAGGAAGAAGAACGCTGCTAACAGTGTGGGAAAGGGAAGTATCCCAGTATCAAGGCTGCAGTTGTGTCAGTCTTTGAACACGCTGATGTTTTCATGGTTGCTGGTGTCATTTGTATGGGAGGCATGAGAGGGGCATGCAGTGCTAGCAGAAATAGCAAATATAAAGGGAAGAGGTGACTGGTGGATGAGTCAGACCAGGAGTGGTGCTGGAAGAAAGCAAGAACTGCAATGTTTGGTTTTATACTAATGAAATAGCAGTAATGGAAGGCCACAGACAGGAAGGTGATAGCAGCAATCACAAAGTTAAGCAGATATGGCTAAACCAGCAGTAACCGTGCTCAGACCCAGGAGCCACACATGGATTTCCAGGAGTTCCTGGGTAACTCCTGTTCCACAGCACCTCAGGCCAGCACAGCCTTGCTGTGGTCATAGACCTCACCTGTGGGATCAAACAAGTCTTCAGCTGCCGAGGCTGGTGTCATCTGATCATCCAGAGGCCAGCTGGGTACCTAAGACAGGTTTTTCTGGCAAGGAAGGAGTGGTGTCCTTGGAACCACTGATTTCTTTTCCTGGCAAAATCTGTTGGAGATTCACCAACACCATCCATCATCTCTCTGTAGCATCTTCATACTCGTGCTGGAGACAATTTCCAAAGAGATACCTGAACTGGAAAAGAGGCTGAAGTTTTCTTAAAGGAGAGCTGATCTGTGTGTTAAGCTCAACTGATGTGTTCCAATGAATCCTGTGGTCTGAAACCTGTGAGATGAGGGCCTGTCTCAGCATTTCTAGTCCTGAATATCTGACCATTGTATATACTCTGGCAGCTGCTGAGATCAGTTGGTTTTCGTCTCCATTTACCTCCTAAGGCTGTGGTTCCCCACTTGCAAGCAGAAGCTGAGTCCTGTTGGATGAAAATAATGTGTGGGCTGTGAGTGTGCTTTTGTTAGCTCGCAAAGACTCCTGAGGTTTGTGCTGGTTTTGGCCAGCTACAGGAGAACGGGCAGCATAAAGCACAGCAACACAATACTGGTTACTCTGCCTAATCTACAAAACTGGTTTTGGTAAAAAGAACTAGCAAATGTAGAAGGTATTATTTGAACCAGTCCTTGTCATGATGTGTGCATGATGTTTGAGATGCAGTACAAGGGCCTCGAATACAGACTTTAGCATCTCATCAAATTGTTGTCTGGGTTGTACTAGAGCAGTCCCACTGAGCTAACCTGAGAAGTAAAGGTAAATAAATAAAAGTCTACATTTTATGACAGAATTTAGTGACCTCTTTTTCCTTCTCTTGAAACACATGTTTCTTTATAATGTACAGGTTTTTTTTTTATCTGAAATATAGGTAGCTACAAAAATAAGGTATGTAAAAATGTCAGCAGGAGATTGACCTTTTGAATCTTCTAAATAGCCATTTAAACTTTTAATCTTTTTTTTCTGAAAATACAGGTCTAAGTTTAAATGCTGGCTCCAGGCAAACTGTTTGAATTGTTCAACTGTCTAAAAATATACTTAAAAGCTGCATATGAGGAGACAAGATGCTGATGTAGAAGCAAAGGAAAAGACAGAAAGTCAGAGCCTTCGGGAAGCTGTAGCACAAAGACTTCACAGAAGTTCCTTTCAAATTATCCCTCATCTTCCTGCTCTGAGTGCAGATTTTCATGCGGAAGGAGCATGCTGGATTCTTCCATGGAAGTTATATAAAGAGAAATAATCTAAAAATAACATTTTTTGACCAGGAGACCTACAGGCAATGAAGAACAGAAAGATACAAAACATTAGAATTAAAGAAGATAATTTTCTTCAGACAATCTTTCTAGTAAGCAACTAGGGGGAAAAAAAGTTAATGCTGTTTGACATAGCCCCTAAACACAGAAAACCTTGCAAGCTCCTTAGATTTTTTTCTCACTAACATGACATAGCAAGACTTTTTTCTTGGGTGCCGGGTCTGCCTGATCAGGAACTGAGGAATATAAAAGCAGAAGATTACAACAGGGACCAAAGTGGCAAGGTTCATGAAATGGGCTCTTGGATTTTGTTCTCTGAGGCAAAGAATCACCTGATTCCTTGCTCCATGCAATCTCTTTTCATTCCGTCACCGGAGGTTGGAGATAGTATGTTTCTTTATAAACAGCTTTGAAAGATTTCTGATCTGCCTTTAATTGGGTTACCATCCTGTCTTTCCCTGCTGTTCTGCGTGAAATGTTGCTTTGTGACATACATTTCCTCTTCCTTTCTGTACAAAAGCAAAAGATGAAGATCAAGTTATTTCTGAATAACAATGTCTAGACACTATTGCTGGACGCCATCCAAAAATGTTTGAACAGGTCATAGCTTAAGCTGGTGTAAACTGGCACAGCTGCACCGGCTTTGTTCTAGTTATCCTGACTGAGGCAGGTGGGGATGTAGCACATGTTAACCAGGCCCTTCTTGTTCCCAGTGCTCTGACAAAGACTTTCCTGAGCTTTACTCAGGCTTATTCATTTTTGGATACTTTGAGTGATGGTTTAATGGGAGAAGTTATGAATGGGATTTAAGTGCATGACCCAGTGTCTAGACGATTGCTGGCACTTAATCTTCTGCCTTCCATGTAGGCATTGGTTTTGTATAGTGTTTGATGTTTTACTGCTGTTCCTGCCCGTGTGTTGGACTGTGTGCTCATTTGTGCGTGCACCTTAAGGAGTGCACATAGGGATGGCTGAGGATTGCAGAGAGATTGCTGTAAGTGCACTGTATTACTTCTTTGTGTCTTCTCTCTTCCTCCTCTCACCATCCTCAACCTTTGGTTGACAACAGCTTCAACAAGTAATTATGAATCATCCAATCCGGAAAGAAATACTTCAATTGCTTTTCATAGTAATCTGTTTTGTCATCAATAACTACAGAAAAAAACAAAATACTGTCAAGGTTGACCTCCACACTCTTGTAAACAATCTTGCTGTTTGCCTGCTGTTGAAATAATGAGGCAGACACTGGGCTGTAGAGAGATGGGCCCAACCCCTTTGCCCAGAGTTTTACAATGACTCCTCTCATCTCAATATATGTTCATTGCCGGCATCGTACAGGTCTCAGCACGCTGTGCTTCATGATAGTCTTACTAATTCAACTTCAATCAGAGGAACAAATCCTTTCCTTGTTAGCTTTGGAAAGATTTGGGTTCTGTTTCAATGCATTTCATATTAAAACAAAAAAATATAGTGAAGTGAGACAAAATTATTGCTGACACAGAGCTGGAAATGAGTGTGTTATCTCACCTAGAGGCCCTTTGCTCAGAAAGACTCAAAATGCAAATTTCATAATCTTGATTGTGTTCCAGGTGATGGCCCTGGTTAAGCAAATGAGTACGTTTTAACTTTGCAAACTGCTGAAAATGCAGGAAATAAAGAGAGAAAAGAGCATGAACAAGCAGTTGCCTTGTTGCATGGGGTATTGTAAGGAAGGAAAGGCCCCCCCCCCCGTGGCCTCACTGCTCGGGAGCTGGAAGCGGAATGCTGCGCATTGGCAGGTGCAGACTGCAGGGGTCACAGAACCGGCCGTGCTGCCCGGAGGTTGCTGCTGCTGGTCAGCACAGGTGGGAGGCAGAGATGGAGACGGCCGTGTTACCATTGTCTGGGCAGTTTTAGTTTTGCAGGTATCTCTCTTATATTAATGTCTAATTTAGCAAAACAGCTGAGGCCCATGGCACCCTCTGAAAAGCTTGTTTCTATATTAATGGATTTCAGGGGGTTGCCATTTGACTACCTAACTCTTTTAAGGGAGGGAGAAATAGTCTTTGGAGACTCAGGGATCATTTAGACAGATTGAGTTAATACTTCTGTTCACAGGCAAGCCTTGTGTAGGCAGGGAAACGATGGATCCCTCTGTGCTTCCTTATAGCCTAATAGATAATGTGATGGAACTTGAGGGTGTTTTTTTTAATGTCTATAAATGGTAATGCCTGGGAAGACATATCTGAGACATGGTCTGTAGTTTAACTGCTAATACTTTTATAGCAAGGTATAAAAAGAGATTTCTAGTCTCCCTATCAACCAGCACAGCTGCCAGATCACCCTCTTCTTGTGAAAGCACAAACCTTTAGAATGTATTTGCTCTCATTTGATTTGACTTTTCTCTCTTTGCTGTACTCAGGAGGCCTCTCTCTTCCCCGGCGCCACCACACAGTGTGTAGAGGAGACCAGGACCTACATCTCCCTGTTCATCACCCTCTTTGAACTTCACACCCCTGCTGCAGCAGGGCCTGTCCTGTCTTGCTGCTGCCAGCCTCCTCACCTGGCCTTTGTTCCAGTCCTGCCCTCCCCTCCCCTGTCTCCGAGCTGCTTTCTCCTGTCACACATACACCCACCCAGGTGTGCTGGATGTCTTGGTCCCTATTTTATAGTTGGAGGTTGAGGCTTGGGTTTCTCCAGGGCTTTCCTGCCTCACAAGGGGGACAGGAAAAAAAGATTGCTCGGGACTTCCTGGTGACATGGGAGAAGGAGGAAAAAGTGCCTGGACCTTCCCCAGCAGGTAGAAGCCCTCTGCATCCTGGCTTTCAGGGGAGGGCAACTTGTGGGGCTCCAGTTCGGTGGCTGCTGCATGTCCCTTTGAGCCCAGCAGCTTGCACATGGACAGGGAGGAAAAGAATCAAAACTTTGAATTCTCTGCTTCCCTTTCAGTTTCTAATTTTTCTTGATGGTACAGCTCACATCTACATACAGAGCAGCCCTGCGTCTCTTTGCATTTAAAGGATATGGGAGGGTTTTGCTATAGCTGGGAAAAAAAATCAAGAATTCAAATGCATGTTTGGCATAATTTGAGCTATGGCTCCTGCTAAAGTTTTTATACAGCAACTTCACGTTTTTTTACATTGTTCATGAGTTGACTACATTTTTATGCACTTGGTTTATTGGTTGCTTTTGGGGGGGTTGGAGTTGTTTTGTTGGGATTTTTTTTACACTTTGGTTTGTGTATTTTCTGCCAATTCTCTCCTTGATGTTTGTGAAAGATTGATTACAAACATTTAGCAGTTAACATTTGAGATGCTCCTATTGAGTATAGAGAGATACATAAGATTTAAATTTCACCTAGTTATGACTTGAGACATTGAATTTGACTCTTTGTTAAGGTTGATCATGTGGCCTAAGAAGTTTAAGCAAACCTTAAAATCAATTGATGGTTGAAAATAGAGTCATTAAGTTGCCTGAGAGCCTAGGTCAGTGCTCCTGTTCATTCCCAGAGGTATTGATAGGAAGCTAAATACATTGACATCTATGTCTCATTTACTTGGGCAGCAGTGAAATCTAGAGGAGAGGAGGAAGATTCTCCCCTTCAGCCTAATGGCAACCTGAGAGGGTATGAGCCCATTGCTTCCACTTCCTCAAACAGTGTCTTAACTATTCCCGTGTGTATACAGAGAACGACATTTTCTGGTGTCTGCTTTGTCAGGATGCTGGGTTGTGGTTTTGTAGTGCTCTGCAATATATGTGGAAAAATTTTTGTGCATATTCCTGACAAACAAATCCATGGGCAAGGATGACCTTAGCAAGTAAGTTGCAGTTCTTTCTACTCTTTGTGCAGGTCCTGGCATGATGGAATGAGGGGCTGTAATCAATACCCCAAGTCAATATGACACTAGGTATGTACCAGTGATGTATCTTCTCATCATCCTGCAGTACGAGTTGCTGTTACTGCACTGACACACCGTGTGTGTTGAAGAAAGAGACAGCTGGGTCTGGGAAATATTTCTGTTGGATGTTAAATGAAATTGTACAAGAGTTTTATAGCAAGGTTTTTAAAGTATAGTTTAAAAAAAGCTAATAATTTGAACTATATTCGCAGTATTTTCAAATGTTTTATATAGAATTTTATACAGTAGGTTCAAAGTATAATTGTTTTTGCTTCAACTTCTTAAGCTTCATTTCTCCCTGTACTGTCTCAGCAAATTAATTGCCTCAAAACTCTTCCCCCACTGACAGGAAACATGGTTTTATAGGCACTGTCCCTCATTAACTAAGAGCCAGGGTATGAAACAGTGGTGCTTAGTAGGATTTTTGAAAGGTGACTAACACTGCATTGCCATGGAAATCAACGGGATTTGACCAATTGGAAAATCTCTGCCCAAGATCTGTCTACCTATGCAGTGAGCTCAATGCTTTGTGAAACTTGGCCAGTCACCTCTGCTTAGGGCTGTCGTATTCTTCTGTAAGGGTATCTCAGTTCAGGCACAGGGCAGGTTTCTGGCCTCATCAGAAAAACACTGCAGTAAGAGGGAGCTGCAGTGGATTATGTTATTTCCAAGCTTCCAGTTTGGAGGCACTGGTGGGATGAAAGGCACTGAAGCCTCTCCCTGGCGCTCACTCCCTGATTGTAATTATAAGGTTTCAGGTTGTGAGGGAAGCGGTTTCACGGGGGAAACCGCAGTGCTTAAGGTGCCTCCAACCCCTCTGCTCTCTGCAAGTTTGGGACTTCGTAGAGCAGGAAGATGATGATCACATTCCCTCCAAGGTCAACCATCACAGTGGGCGGCACATGGGACTAGGAGGTGTTGTGTTGGCTGGTGTCCTTTAGCTAGTCCCTCTGGGAGACCTCCCACTGCATCAGGCAAAGGCTGGAAACAACCCATTAGCCTCTTGTTAATGTGCAAATTCCTTCTGCCCTGACCCAGGATAAACACACCTGCATTCTCTTCTTGCCTTAGCATTTTATTTTGCCCCAGTGAATAACAGCAAAACATGAGAGAGAGCTTTGTAGTTCAGGAAGCCGACAGTTATTAAAAGTAAATTTTACAAGAAGGCAAGACGGAGGAAGGGGAATTCTGACAAATCCCTGATATGTACGGAATGTTTTTTTTATATGGGAATAAAGCAGAGTTCAGAGTTTCTTCAATTACATTTTTGAAGTTTTGTTATTTGAAAATAATTGTTTGTAGATGCTTTATTTTTCCTGAGCCAGGGCAATTTTGATTGATGTAACTGGAACAAACAGGATTGCATAAGTCTGCTGAGGTTTCCTGGTATGCTGGCCAGGCTTTGTACTGATTTTTATCATAGATGTGAAATTCTCACCTGACATCTGTACTAGCACATCATGTCATTTGCAGTAATGCTAACATAAGGCATTCCCACAGATCGGTCTCCAGCATGTCACTGTGGAGGGATGGAATGCAGACACTATAAGTTTCTGCTGGACATGGACATGGCAGCAATAAAAATACACCCCTGATTTAGCAAAAGAAACCACAAAGGCCAAGTTAGCTTTGGGTCTACTAAAAATGGTTCAAAGTGGATGACATTTTCTTGTAACACTTTTGTATTTAATTCTACAGTCTTGTCATCTGGGAGCAGCATGGGCAGGCGCAAGTGAATGAAAATAACAGCTCCATGGGGCTTTTCCTAATTTATCTTTTTTTAATATTGTCTGCCATTTGTATTTATAATTCAACAACTTCTGGTTTTATAGTCAATGCCTTTTGAATGGTTCAGGGATTTCATATCAAAAGAACTCTTTGAAGGACAAAATGCAATATTCTACTGGAGACAAGGTTATTACCTGAAATGTTTGCTTGCATGTGAGAGAAAAACAGGTTTATAGAAACACAAAATAAACTGACATCCTGAATGTCGGCAGTAAGAGAGAAATGACACCTGAACTTCAGACATCCTGTGACTGTGGTGGCAATAATTCATTACAAACAATTGAGAGCTACAGAAAATCACCTAAGGAGGACAGTCTGTGATGACCAAAATCTCCTGACATTGACGCTGAAGTGGTTCCCTTGCAGGTAACATAGAAGTCCTTTGGGACTCCAACTTGCATCTACAAGACAGATTCACAAAACCTAGAAGGCTGTTTTTCATTGTCCATCTGACACACTCTTATTTCTGCCTGCAGTGATATTTAGTGCTGGTCATACAGTAACAGAGAGGGGAGAGCCCACATGGTGATGCAGGACTGCCCCTGTGCAACCTCACTTCATCACGTGCCCTTCTGGCCTGAGGGAGCCATCCAGCCACCACAGTAATGTCCAGATAATCTGAAGGGTGGAACTGACAGCAGATCTTTCTCAAGAATGGTTGGGCTTTTAGACAGGCGGGCAAGTAGCTTTGAGGTCAGGGTAAACTTCTCAAAAGCAGCAAAAGCCAGACAAGTTCTTTGGTCCTGCTGATGTGTTTCACAAGGCCATATTAGGACAGCTAAGGACTGCAAAAACTCAGCACTTTGGAGTCTTTGTTCCATTTCTTATTTGTGAAACTCAAGCTCTTGGCGCAGAGTCCCAAAAGTATTTGGGCGTGTTGAATCCTACAGATTCCTGTGATCAGGTAACTCGGCTGCAGCTGCCTTGGAGACTTGAGCTCAAGGGCTTCCTATATCACTTCTGAGAAGAAGATTTGCACTTTTAAGAATTTTACCCATTATTTATGCAAACAAAGAACCCTTTCAAAAGAGAAGTTTCTAATTCCATAGCACGAGGCCAGCTGTGCCATCATTCCCTAGGGTTAGGGCTGTTCTTGCTTCACTGGGAGCAGCACCAAGCTCCATTCAGCAGGATGCTGAATTAAGGTTGGACTTTGGCACTAGAGTAGCCCTGTTGAAGGATATACCTGCCTGAGCTAACAACTGATGTTTTTGTTCCTCATTCCTGCTTATTTAGAAAGCACGCAAATAATGATAAGCTTTAAAACAATTCCAAGAAGTTTGAAATTGCAAACAAGCTGTGGGAACCCTGATTTAAATCCAATTTTTTGTGTTTCCACAGAACATACATCTTTTTACACCAGGAAACTGGTGTAAAATAATAAACATATTGTCAGCAAGAGCCATCAGATTCATTCTTTAGGATTTGAAGGGCAGTTTATAAATTCATCTAGTAACTGGCTTCATTCCCTCTCCCTCCTGTGTAAATCTGAGAGACAAAGGGCTCTGGAACAGCAAGTGAGACCTGTGTCTGCGTTTGGACTCTTAGGGATTTTCATTTCATTCTTCTCTATGAGTTTTGTATGAGCCTGTCACCGGCCTTCAGTAAAGAACAAATAAGCAGCTATAGCTTGTGTGGTGCCAAAACTACAAAACAACTGACATTAGTGGGAGCTTCCAGTGCTTGTGAGATACTTAGAAATGTGAGCCCCAATGTGAATGACCCAAGGAATGATGTTTCATATTTTCCCTGATAGTACAAAATTCTTAACTTCATACATTATTTTTAAGAGGTTGTAGCTAAGTTAAAATTCTTGAGGAAAGTACAGGCAATGATAGGACTGGATAATGACTTTGTGATCTGGACTCCTGCTGTGTAAGGATGATCTCACATAGGATGTCCTATGATGTAGCTGTTCCTTTTTTCTGAGAATAACGTTAAGATTTTTTTTTCTATTTCAGAAAGTCCAGAGCCTTGCAATGCCTCTATAAAAAAATTCAGAATTGCTCTGTACGCAATAGAAATAATGTAGTCTGATTTTTCCCTTTATTTGAGTCCTATAAATGGATTTCCACTGTCTAAGAATGGTTGAGTACCTCCTGCACCCCATTGTCCTGTCATGCGTCTGTCTGTTCACTCTGCTCCACTCACGGAGACATTTTTCCATGAAAAATGTAGTAGGAACTTTGCATGCTTAATATGGGTATTCCTCTGAAATCAACTAGGAGATTCAGAAGAGACTTTCATGTGAAAGAGCAGTGGCAGTGCCTGTAGCTTTGCCTAGGGAGGGGTGATGAGCAAGCTGGGAGCTTATGGGTGGGATAAAAGGGCAGACCATTGTAAGCAACTGTGGTGGGTGTCTGCTACAGATCATCTGATTGGGAAGAAGCAGCAGGCAACTGGGAGAAGTCTCATGTTTGCAGGTCTGGCTCTTGAGCCACCCTGGTAGCTGCTGGGAGAATAACACAGCAGGGCACAAGCAACCAAGGCTGTTTCTAGAGTGCATTGAGGATAACTCTCTTCAAGACACAGGTGATGGAGGAGTCAACAAAAAGAATCTGCTCTGTCTGACACTTAAAAATGTGGAAAAACTCATCAGCAGTGGGAAAGTCAGGGGCAGCCTTGGTTGCCGTGATGATGAGATGAGAATGGGGCAGGGAAATTGGTGACAAAGGACATGGAAAATGTCAAAATCAGCTCCTTCTTTCCTTTATTTTTTCAGGTAAGATTTGCCTACAGGAATCCCAGGTGCCTGAAACCAGTAGGAAACTTTGAAGAAAGGAAGTCTTGCTCTTGATGGATAAGGATTAATTTAAGGAACATTTAGCCAGACTAGACATATACATGTCCCTAGAATCTGATGGGATGCACCCATTAGTACTGAGGGATCTGGTCAATGTCATTGCAAGGCAACTCTCAGTTATCTTTGGAAGGTTGTGGTAACTCGAGGAAGTTTCCAAGGCCTGGTAGAAAGTAAATGTTGCTCCTGTCTTTAACACAGACAAGGAGAATTTGAGGAACTACAGGCTGATTAGCCTCACCACAATCCCTAGGATATGGAGGAAATAATCCCAATTGCACAGACTTATGAAAGTCAAATCATGCTTGACCAACCCAACAGCTTTCCACAATGAGATGACTGTCTCAGTGGATGAAAGGAGAGCAGTGGATGCTGTTTATTTTGCAAGGCTTTTGACACTGTCTCCCATAACACCCTCAAGACAAAATGTTGAAGTACAGACTAGGTAAGTGGACAGTGAGATGGACTGAAAACTAGTGGAACTGCTGGGCTCAGAGGGTGGAGATCAGCAGCTCAAAGTCCAGCTGGAGGCCAGTTACCACTGAAGTACCCCAGGGGTTGATACTGGGTCAGTACTGTTAATTCTCTTCATTAGTGACCTGGAAAATGGCTAAATGCACCCTCAGCATGTTTGCAGATGATAAAGAACTGGGAGGAGTGATACAAAAGCCACAATGTGTCCTTGTGGCAAAGGTGGCCAGCAGCCTCCTGGGCTGCATCAGGCTGAGCGTTGCCAGCAGGTCAGGGCAGGTGACTCTGCCCCTCTGCTCAGCCCTGGTGAGACAACTCTGGAGCGCTGTGCTGAGCTCTGAGCTCCCCAGTCCAAGACAGACATGGACCTGCTGGAAAGAGTCCAAGAGTCACAAAGGTGGTTCGGGCCCGTATAAGCAGAGACTGAGTTATGATTATTCAGCCTGAAGAAGAAAAAGCTGCAGGGGACCTTATCAGTGTTTTTAAATATCTGACTGGAGGGGAGAGGGGAGTAAGGAAGATGGGCCAGACACTTCCCACGGACACTTCCCATGATGGTGCCCAGCGACACCACCAGAGAGGCAACGTGCATAGAGGAATATAGGAAATTCTGTGTGATCCAAAGACAGAACTTTTTTACTGTTCAGTGGTCAAACACTGGAGTAGGTTTCCCAGAGAGTTTGTGGAAGTCTCCATCCTTGGAGATATTAAAAGCCTGATTGGATGCAGCCCTGAGAAAGCTGTTTTTATTGCCCCTGCTTTGACCAGGGATCAGACTAGATGGTCCCCAAAAGTGCTCAACTGTTTTGTGATTCTGTGGGATGGGCACATCTGTACATTTATACATGTGTGAACACATAGTATGACTGCATAAACTCTTCAGAAAATCAGGCTTTCAAAGATAACAGAAATTCTGTGAGGTTTTATTTTGGGGAGAGTTAAAATTTTGGCACTCATATGCAAAGCACTGTTTTAATCAGTCTGTGTTTAGGTTTGGGTCTTTTGTGCAATACAGGTCACAGACTTCTTAGCATATAATATCCAGAAGTGTATTTAATGTATTTTAATGCAAATCCTTTAAAACTAGTGGGAAATGCATATTAAATGCAACACCTTGTGTGTCAGATAAGCCAGTTGGACCAGGTTTTGGCAGCCTTACAATGTCCCTCACCAAGTCATCATGTTCTAGCTCTGTGGGGTCTTGAGCTGCCCAGTCTGCCTAGCCTGTGTTTATTCAGTATAGGGAACCACACATCAATTTAGGATCACCCACAACTGCCACAGAAATATTGCGAAGGACCTTCCTCCTTAGTATCTATACAGTGGTATAATTAAGAACACCCAAACAACTTCCACATTTTGTTCCTTCCTCGGGTGACCAGGCACCAGCATCTTGCTTGTATCGCTTCTTCTCCCCTCTGACAGTGTTTAAGCCCTTTCGAACAGCAGCCCATGGAAGGCAATGGGTGGATAGATTGTCTACTAAAACAGGTAAGTTATTTATTGTGCAATAAATAATTCAGCACAAATCATAAAGTCTAGCTAGTCAGTTACTTTGAATGTCTTTAAATCAACACATTCTGTATTTTATTTTCCAATCAGCTGCAAAGATGAAGCAGAACACAAAAAAAGCAAGATCAAAGGCTGCATATTATTACACTGTGTAAGTCTGTAATAGAGATACAAAGGAAAACAATTTTTCCTCTTTCTCTTTTCCTATCATGTCATTGTATGTCGTGGATAGTAAATGAAGGCTCTTCCCTGACGCTGAGTAAAAGATTTAACAGGAAATCCTTGAGCTGAGGACAAGGCAGAACAGTTCTGGGTAAGTGCTCTTACTTTCCATCACCTGCCAGAGTCTTCTGTCAATCTCCAGGAGGAGCATGGATCTTGAATCCAGTCTTGTTTTGAACCAGTTAGTGCAGCTGAGCCAGATAAGCTTGGACAGTCAGGGCAAACATGGATGTTATAATTGTTGTCTTGAGGAGTTCCTACTGTGTGTAGTACGCTAGTTAGGGTCTGAGTCAAGAGAATATATGACCCTGAGCTTTGTTCACTCAAATTCAGAAGGGCATTTTGGAGCTTTGTGAACTTAAATATTTTTCTGGAGTGTAGTGGTTTCCTGAGGTAATGTCTGTAGTCATCCCAGTGGAGCTAATGGAGAAAGATCCTACTGACTCTTGGAATCAACATTCTCTTTAGTAATGTTGACCATGCTGAGAAAACCCAGGGATCATCCATAGTATGTAGCCCTCAAAGGGGACATGTTGAGTTAAGCCACCACTGTTGTTTTAACTTGGACTGTCCTGGAGCTGCAGAGATTGAGACCATTTGAATGTTTCAGAGGACCAACAGTGAAGATTCAGTGACAGTTCAGACACTTGTGGAGGAGGTAAAAGTTTCTTTCTCTCTGCCCTCTAGCTGAGAGACAGCTAATATTACAGTGGTCCAGGTGACTTTACGTGTGTAGTGGTTTGATTCGCATTTTCCCCTTTTCTGTGAGATAAGAACAGGGAGGAATACAAAGCAGGCACCAAACTTTAAAGAATATAATGAAGTTTATTACTACAACTAAAAGTAAAGTGGAATAAAAAGGAATTAAAGCAAATTAGCCCCTTTTTTCCTCCAGCCCCTCCTCCATCCACCTGTAATATAAAGACACAAACTTAAAAGCAATTCAGCTAGTTTGCCCCTCTATAACAATCTTATGTCAGTCCATTGAGTGAGAGAAGTCTCTTTTGCTCAGCTATGGAACTTTTCCACAAGAACAATCTTCTCATGGCATCCACGTCACAGCACGACTGCCGTCTGGGGTGGTTTTCTGTTGACATGTGAGGGTCCCTTTACCTTGATCCACAGCTTTTCCCACAACTGTGTTCAAGGATTCACCTTTAGCTGCAGGGGGTATAATTTTAAGGACAAGCACTTCCAGAAAAACAAAAGTTCTCTTCATCTATCTCCAGGATAAACCCCCCTCGCTATAGAGAGAAAACCTGTGGTAAAAAATTTAACGTCCTTCTGTAGGTAGCTCCTCTCATCAGATCGGGGCCAAGGTTAGCATTTCACCTCAGGCCTACACCTTGGTTTGAAACAGTCCAGGAAAAAAGAAGAAGAGAAAAAACAAATCCAAAATCATCTTCATCTCAGCTGGAAAGCTCTTTCCCCCCCAAAAAGCTTATAATGAAATTAAAAGGGAGTTTCTATATCTGAGTCCATCACCATAGGTTTACAAAAGAGCTTTCAGCTTCTAGCATCTCCTCTCTCTCCTCTCTCTAGGCTTCAGTCCTTTCTTCTGTGTCTTTGCCTTTCCTGGGAAAGGATTGCAGGTTTCATATCTCGGAGGAAAAACTTACAGCACTGAAGAGGCCAGTCCTCCCGTTGCGGGACCTTGAAAACTGGATGTTATCTCTCGTGAAGCGGCAGCCTCGGCTGTGCAGCTGTTTGCAGCCAGAGCTGGGTTTGAAGGGAAGGGGGGGGGGGAAGCATCTCAGCCCCGCCACCCCTGGGCCTGGGGCTGTGGCCCCCCCACCCCTGGGGCCGAGGGGAGGAAGGTGAAGGCCATGGCCCCGCGGCGGAGCTGGACCATGGCCCGGCCTGGCCTCCCACCAGGCCTGCACCTGGGTTCGCGTTGGCAGGGCCCAGCCGGGCCCCGCCGGGCCGGCCCAGCCCCCCCCAGGGGGCTGAGCGGGCCCTCTGTTACCTCTGTCTTCGCCGGAAGAGCAAGAGAAAGATTCCCGCCCTTCATCTCCTTTTAATCTGAATTCACAGGGCGTACCCCTTCTCTAAGTGGCTCAATAGAGCTGTCGATATTCAAATTAGTTAATTGATTGGTTCTGTTCAGTTCTGGAGGAAATTACAGCACCTGTTGCTGCAAACCACTTCCTCCAGGAAACAGAGCCGAAAGAAAGAAAAACCTGAAGAGCAGGAAGAGGTGTCAACCCATGACAGCGTGACTGTGGAGACTAAACCAATGAGACTGGAAGAGATGAGACCCCCAGAACAGTCATTTCTTCACCCCTGTCTGTTTCCCTCTAGCTGGTATCTGCCAGAGCATAACAGAGCAAGGTTTTGCTGAGGAAGGGGAATACCCTGGGCTAGAGGCCTAGAACCTACCTAAGGGGTGGCAGTGCCAGCCACCAGGCTCTTTGCAGAAACACCGTCCCTGCTACCAGGATGCCCTGCTTCTCAGAAAGCAGCTGTATAGATGGTCCACAGGAACCCTGCCCTACCTAGGAGCAAGGCTTTCAATTGCCCCTGACACCACTCTGTCCTTTCTGCGCCGTATGAAGCGGTGTGGTGAGTTCACATCTCCCCTGGGTGTGTATTGCTGCTCAAACCAAGAGACCCCGTTAGCAACATGCAGCCAGGCCCAGCCGTGGTAACAGCGGATGTACAGTGACCTACTTTCAACACAGCTTATGAAGCCTTTCTTGCTGCTCTATGCTTGAATGGCAGAATTTGCAACAAAAGGTCAATTTATGGCAGCCCTTTATTGCAAGATTCTCTTGCTGTAGTCCAAACCTATAATGACAAAATGCTCTGTTGAGTACAATGAGGACTACAAAAATCAGCCCCAGTTTTTATGTAAGGCTTTTAACTTTACCTTGTTTTAAACAGCTTTTGATGCGAGTTTTTTGTTTGTTTGCTTTCTTATGAAGAGGGCTTTATTACTTGCATGCAGAGCAATAGAGGAACATGTCTGAATATGAATAGAGAGGCTCAGAAATGGTGGGTTTAAGTAAAACCATAAAAAAACACTTCTGAAGCTCAGCAATCCACCCCCCTGCATAGAGGGAAAAGAGCCTAAACCACAGCAGCCCAGAAAAGGGAAAACTGCATGGCAAAAATGAAACGGGAACCTGTCCCCTGCCAAGGGAAGGCACAAAGTAAATCTGATGTGACCCAACCATGCAGGCTCATAAACATGCTGAGATAAATACAGGAGGAAGGACACTGTGACAATAGTTAGCCCGGAGGGCTGAGACACATGGCTGAGTTCCTACATGTCAGCTGTGCTGCAAGAGCTGACTGATTCATTCACTTTGCCTACGGCGGCCGGGAGGTGAAACACATTATGCTAAGCCTCAGTGGAACAGGGTTGGATGAACGTGCTCTCCTTGATTCCTGTAAAGGGGTGAGAGCATGACCGTGAGCTCCTGCATGAGTTCCTGCAGTTCAGCTAACTTGGGCACCCAGCACTGCACTGAGCATCCATGGCTCTCATTCGGAAATTATCCCAACCCCTTTCTAACGAGGCTTTGCCTACTGCAAATAGGGGCTGTGGAGCACACTAACACAAACCCTTTCTGCTGCCTGCTCAGGGTAAGCATATGATGGAGAAAAGGGTCCTTGACACCATGTGGGGACTCCTTAGAAATTCCCTTCCTTATCTGAGCCTTTAGCAGGGCCATGCTGTTTGCAAACATTGCCCTTGGGGAGATGTCCGAAGGCTGTACAGAGCCTTGTTGAGCTGACGGTGGTCTGTCCTAAATCCTGGGTGATGGCAGCCCGTGTCAGGCGCTCCTAGCAGGATGCCAAGGACCATGTCCCAGTATGGGCAGAGCCTTGTTTTCCTCTCTACTCAGCTTTCTTCAAGATAGCAAAAGCAGCTTTGCCAAGGTTGCTCTACAGCTTCTACTCCTGCCAGTAATCTGAGTAATCTCTTATCTCGTCTTACTTTGCTGTTTATAGCCATGACAGCTGAATCCTAGACAATGTGTAATGGGTGAGTTATGTTAGGCACTGTCGAGCCAACAATGATCTGGAGCCAGGGCACCGCGAGCTCTGTACTAGAGCTCAAAGCACCAGGGGTGGAAATCAGCAGTGGCAAGTGATTTGAGAAATCGCTGTGTCCTGGCTTCAGTTTACTCATTCAATGCACAGTCTACTCCTTGGGACTGATGGAGAGTTTTGCCTAGAGGTGGTTGAGTGTTACTAGATATGAGAGACTCAGACACAACTTCAAACAAAAGGCTTGGTAGTCATCTTTTCTTCTATCTCATGTATCATCATGGTAATAAACCTCTCGCAGCTGCTGTTCAGGATGCTGGGAAGTTAGGCTCTCTCAGTTTGAGCCTTCTCTATCTCTGTATGTTCCCAGTGCTTTGTCTGTATTTGTGCGGGTTAGGACTTTGGCTGAAGTGAATCTCCTACAGCAGCTGGAAAAGATACAAAGAAATCATAGCTTTCTTAGCTGGAGTGACTCCTGAATTTTGGCAAGACAAAGGAGCTCTTCAGCCAGTATTGAAGCTGCTAATATAATCAGTTAGTCCACATGGAGCATCATCTTTTGCACGTAAACATCTTTTTACAGTCCATTTCTGAGTTTCAATGACTGGTGGATTAAAAGTGGATCTAAAAGGTGATTAAAAAAATCAATCAGTCATGAACTGACATCCTTCTTTGCATCAAAGAAGTAGGTCTACACTTCTGTAACATCATGAAAGCTTGACACAAGCCATCACGGTAGAACTGGTGATGTTGATGGTCTTTTTTTATAATAAATACAGAACAAGAATTCTTTTAAAGACCTAATCTTAAGTTGAGCTGAACATCTCATGAGTCCTTTCCTGGAAAGAGCTCAGTACGTTTCTGAATCAGCTGTTTGAAGTAATGATGTACTATGAAGACAAGTGTCTGGATGTATAAGTTTTCTCAGATAGTGCCATAACCACATCCTGAGTTAGGGCATCATGTTTGCAGTAATCTTATCAAACAACCCTTGCTCTTATCAGCCTATCAGTGACAGCAAGGCATGAGTGTTGAAGTAGAGAGGGAGATAAGGAAAAAGGAAAATTTTCTGAGCAGCCAGCTGGGAAGATAAATAATGGGGCTCCATAGTTGGGTTTTCTCTCTGTGTGGGAGGGTCCTCCCATCATAACATCCCATAGTAACCAAACAGTTTTCATCAGGAACTGGTTTGGGGGAATTTGGGCTTTATTCCTACTCACGATGCAGCTGGGAGAACAGTTTGACCTGGGTGGGTATTGCAGGCCTGTTGGTTGTTAATATGAATATTTTTGGGTCCCCTCATTGAAAGATACCACCAAGAGGAAGAGAAAGGGTGGGCATGAGTCTCACCCCAGTGGCACTTGCTCCCCTTGGGAACACACCTGAAGGAAAGTATCAAGTCTGCAGGTTCAAGACCTTAAGAGTAACAGAGTGAGAACAACGGTAGCGAGAACAACTGACAACAGAGGAAACAACTGTCCCAGAACCGCTGGGACACGCTCCTGCGGCATCTTAGGAGAAAGGGTACAAAGCTGGAGGTTAAAGGCAGGCTATGGAATGGCAGCCAGAAGGCGCTGAGGATGACATGGGCTAAGGCCCCTACAGCACCACCACAATGAGGGGTCTGGCAGCCCAGCCCACAGCATCGAGGGTTCTGAGCAGGACACTGCTAACAGAGACTGAAATGTAAAGAAGTCAATCCTGAAAATGCCACCTTTGACTTAGGTATTTATCTGAAAGCCCAGATTAGGTCAGCTTGTGTGGGACTTGTGTGGCTGCAGAACACTGATGATCCACAGTTGACGCCGTAGTCCTCCATACAGACAAGTCAGGAACCGGCTGGGGCGGGTCATCACTTCCAGCCCACACACCCACATCTTCTTCCCATGAAATCCAAAGAGTGGAAGAGAATGGAAGGTTACTACACATGTTGGTGTCCCCATGGCACAGTCAGGACATGGCAAGGGCAGTCGTACAGGCTGGAGATTTGCAGAGAACTCCCATACATCATCATAATTCCCCCCTTGGGTGGAGATTACCAGCTAGTTCTTTTTTCTTTCTTCCTGAACACACCGGAAACAGGTAATTCCTTCTATTTGTACAAAACCCTGCTAATTCAAGCACTTGCCCAGAAATGGCGAGATCTGGGTTTCAGCCTCAGCCTGAGAGATTCTAATGCCTTTGCTTCCCTTTCCACTTGAGCATCTTCGCAGGCTTTCTGAAAGTCAATGAGAGAAGAATGTTCTGTACACTTCACATCCCTAACTGTGGCTGGTCTATTGTCTGTCTTGGTCTTTCTTCGTGTAGGATTCAGCTCCAACAGAGAGGGTAGGGAAGAGTCCACCTTGTCGTCACCCTGTTGCTGGGGTGCTCCCAAAGTTGGCAGCTTTGGATTTTCTGTTATAGTCTTCATTCTTCAGCTGGAAGTTTTTCTAGACAAAGTTCAGATGTTTTGTGATGTGTCTATAAATCAGCTAGAATACCATTGCCAAGCACCTTGTTATTATCTTGTTACTGTCATTAATTACCTAATTAAAGCTAGTCATGATATGTTAATGATAAACCTTAGCCTGATTTCTGAGGAAAACAGAAAATTGGCTTAATTTTCCTAGCTCTGGTCTCATTTAAGCCTCATGTCATTCTCATTATAATGGGATTTTCATTACTTAATCCATTATTTACTGCAGGGAGACTCTGAAATGCACAGAACATATTAACAGTGCGAAAAGGGTACTTGGGTACTAGTCTTTGAACCAGTGGTTTTGTACGAGGAATTGCTTTATAAGTCTGTCTTGTGGCTACTTTTAAAAATAATATTATTAAAAATAGATATTTAAAGGATGAGTAACAAGTCTTGGCTTTGCAAATGCAGACATTAGATCACAGTGACCCTATGTCTCCTGGGAACAACTTCCCTCTCACTTCCAAGCCATCAGATAATGTGTGTTGAGTAAAGTGAACTTAGGTCAGAGAGCTGCTCACATACACTGCTAATTGGTGAGCTCCTCATTTAGTGTTTTAAGGGATCTGGCACCATGTAATGTTTCAGCCTTACAGCCCAGAGGACTCCTTGATCCTGTTATGCTTGGTCTTTATTATTTTTCATTTCAAATAGCAATACGTTCTCCACGGAACGTATAGTTCGTATAGAACGTATAATATATACTTAGTATCCACAATCCAAGGTGTTTTTTTCTGTTTCATTCAGAAGACGGTACCTTGACAAGCTCTGTGCTTTCCCATCTCTGTGATGCGTTCAGTGGTGACTCAGAGTGACACAATGAGCAGTCAGCGCCGCTCCCCGCAGCGTCTGGCCATTCAGAGAACTCCTCGCCACCCATACGTCTCTGTGGTTTGAGAGGTCTGACAAGTCTGCCATCAAAAGCGGAAAGTTCAGGGAAGCCCAGCTCTGTTTTGACATCAGTCGTTAGTTTAAAATGCCAAAGCACAGAGAAAGCAAACCCACAAAGATAGGGGAACGGGAACACAACTGTTGTCAAGGTAAATCAAAAGCACGGGGTTTGCAAGCTCGGCTTTTCCTTACAGTCTATCACAACTTATCTTCATGAGGATGCCGGAGGGGAAATGGCACAAGAATTCCCTTCCTTGTGTGTACCCAGTGAATGGGAAGAGACACCAAGAGCAGTGTCTCTTGCTCTCAGGAGGAGATGAGTCTACCATGCCCAAGAGAGCTGGAAGGTGCAGGAACAATGTCAAACTCTCTGTCAAGCGGGTCTTCAAGGGACAGATGGGCAGGCTTGAAGTCTTTCAACAGTCTTAATGAACATGCTTCCTCACAGCCATTGTACTCTCCTGCCACCTGCCATCTATGGTTAAATCTGTGGATGTTTGATATGCTCGGTACTGATCAGGAAGTGTTATACAGTCTCATTTCTCCAAAGAAAACAAGAAGTCCTTTGTCGTCAAGGCATCATATAGTTTCCAGTGCCTCCATACTTGAATATCAAGTTTGGTTTTGGTCAGGTGCTTAGTACCCCTGAACTTCACAGCTGTAAAAAGTGTTATGAAGCACCATGGTGTTTCAGTGTTTGAGAACAAGCAGCTGCCTGGAGTTGAAACACACCATTTGGGGCAGTCCTTTGAAACACAGTGGAAAGGCAGTCAGCTGTTGTCCTAATATAAAAGGAATAGGAGAGGACAGACTAAATCATATCTCATCTTTGTCTTCAAATCCAGCCATTCATGATGCCTTCTTTTTACTCAAAATGCAGCATGCCTTGAGATCTTGCTATCTGCTCTGTTTCCTCAAGGACAAGTCTGCTTCATTTTACCTCCCTTAAAAATTAACATCATAAAGAGGAAGCACATTTTGCTGTACTGGTTTGCAGTACACCAGGAGACAAAATGACCCACAAGTCCGTATCCTTGACCAAATTTGCAGTATCTTGGCATGGATGTGTTTAGGACCTCTAAAAGGTATCCACACCAAGTGATAAGCGGGCTGGAGTAGCAGTGCCAGAAAGCCACCTCTCTGTGCTGAAGGGTCATCTCTCTGCAGGGAGCCGGTACTGTGAGGCTTGTAGTGTGGGAACATTAAAAACTGCACAATGTCTTATCTCAAGCCATTGCCTCTACTTGTATTTGGTATCCTAAAGCTGCCCCTTCCTAAAGAGGAAGAAGGGATGACTTCTCTCCACCCATGGAAATCCCACAGGAACAGTCCCAGGTTACTTGCTGAATGCCTGGATGTCCCCATCTGGCCCACAGGTCCGCTGAAGGTTTTAAAGAGGCTGTAGCTTAGTGGTATTTGGGACAGGACCCACAGCATGGTGTAGACTGGCAAGTTATAACCACACCTGTTTGGCTGAGGATGACATGAAATGAAGTGTGGAAGCAGGAGAAAGAGGAAAGCAAATGCCTGTGTGGAAATAACCCTTCACCACCTCCTTCCTCACCCAAATTACAGCACCAAGGGGATTTCTGGTAGAAAACAAACCATTGGCACTGGAGGGGCTGAAAGTATAAACTGAAGCACAGGGGCAATGGGGAAAACCAGGATGGCACAGCGATGGTCAGATACAGGCCAGAATACAGAGGTGTCTCTCGAGCTGCTGCCCAGGCAGGACACAGTGGTCAGCAAATTCTCAGGAACAACAGGACAGGGCTAAGGTTTCAAGATGGATTTGAATCTCAGCCAAGTTTTTGTGGTAGAGATCATGGAGACATCATTTCATGTTCCAAGTGAACTAGAGAGAACTTACTGAGTTACTTGTATGTGATCATGCCAAATGTTCTGCACAAGACAAGAAAAACCCCACTGCTAGCAGGATGAGGAAATCCAGCCATAAAGAGGTGTTGAAATGCTCCACACCAGCCTCTGTGGAAGTAAACTGGTATTTGGTGCAGTAAAATGCAATCAAATGCTAATCCAAATGGAACTTGGAGGTTTTTTTGTAGGGCCTGCTCTCATACTGCTTAATATAAAAAAGGGAGGTAAAGAAAAAGAAGAAAAAGAAATAGCGTGTGATTTCCTGATTAAAACTGAGCTCCACTTGTTTTGAATGAAAATTTTGTCTCTACAACAATGACTCACAAGCTTCAAGTCAAGAAGAAAAGAAGAATTAATCACCAGGGAAGGAAAACACAAAAACAAAACCAAAAACCCCAAGAAGTTCTTCAGCTCTGTAAGGCTGAGAGAATGAGTGTGTATCTTGTGATGCACTTGGCTGTATGCAAGTGGTTTTCCTCCTGTGTTTTCATCTCAGTAAAATTAGAGGTTAGAGCGTGGGGGATGTGAGCTCAGCTTTTGATTCTGCCCAGCTTCCTGTGAGGCATAGGATGAACTTTGAAATCTCTCTGGGTCTCACCTGTAAAAGAGTAATAACATTCTTCGTCTATTTAAATGACTTACTCTTCCTATGAGTTTCTACTAGGCTTAGAGTAACAGGGCCCTAATGTATCATTAGAATCTCTAGCTGCCATTGTGCTATGAATAATAATGTTTATTAATCATAATAAACACATCAGTGCTGTCAGAGCATGTGCATGGAGCAAGTAGAGCAGTGTCTGGCAATCACATCCTGCCGTGTAAGGCTTGGGGTGGAAAATGAGACTCATTTTGCAGACAACATAAAACCCATGGATGGTCAAAGTCTTCCTGCAGGCAGTGCTGTAGGAAAAGAGAAAAGGTCATGTTTGTTCTAAAAAATAATGCAACAATATCACTGTGTCCCTCTCTAAAGTACTAAGATAGCTCCTCACATTTCCAGACTGTAGCAGTCAGGGATCCAAGTAGTGTGTCTCCAATCTAAAATATATATAACAGTAAGAAACTCTACCTTACGTATTGAAATTACCTAAATCTGTTCCTTAAATCTTTCCCCCACTTGCTCCCCTCCTCTTCCTCCTTTATCCAAGTCACTATTTTGGTGAAGAGGCAGTGAAGGGCAGAATTCAAGTCATTCTATCCAGTGATCTCAGTTACTGGTCCCTCCACCTGTGTGCCAACAAGGGACAGACCAGGTCTTATTCTGACTTACCATACTGAAAGAAAGGTGGGATGGCAGCCCACCTAGGAGAACCTCATACTTTGCATGCTCAAGAAACTGATCTTATGGAAAGGCACAACTCAAAGTGGTCAGGTTACCCAAATTAGAGCTCATTTGCCAGAGTGGTGTAAAAAACAGAGATAATTCATAAACCAGCTGGGGCAGGATCCACCCTTGCCCATATGAAATCATTGCTGCTGCTGACAGCAGGGATGTCAGCTCAGATTTTGGATTATTTATATTAAAACAAGACAGATAAAGCCTTTGATGCTCCTGGAGTTACTTGAGAATCCAGCTGGTGTAAAGGAGGTTAGAACCTGCTTCTAGGTCCTTTGGTTACATCTCATTGCTTGATCTATGCTGGAGATACTTGCTGCAGGGTTAGTCATCCTTGTGTCCTGAAGAGACCTCACAGCACTTTCTATTGCTCAGAAATACCTGCTGGGAGGAATTGTCTGGTGAACTACAGGACTGGAACAAAAAAAAAAAAAAAAGAGAAATTCTGTACATTGAGAAAGGCTCTAACACAAACTGTAAAAATGGTGTGCTTTGCAGCAGGGAAACAGTCTCCATCCTTCCTTGATTGCCCACAGGTAATTACAGTGTCTGATTTATTCTCATCTGGAGCACTCCTGGTCCCTTGCTCTGGTGTAATCCATCCCTGGCCACTCCTGCCATTCCCCACCCTCTGGGAGCCAGGCAGGCCACTGCCACCCTGCATCTACCAACATCAACCTTTGACTTTCAGTGACAGCATCTCCTCAACACTGCAGCCCAAGCCAGGAATCACTGGTCTGAAAAGAGGAAAGTGCATTAATGCCCGTTTTTGTTTTAAATTCAAGTATCAAGTGTTTGTTATTTTAAATGCTGATGGGTGCTGGGCACTCAAAACCCACTGAAATACTGTAGGATCTGAAGACCCAGCTCTCTTTTGTTCTTTTGCAAATTTGAGCTTCAGAGGTGTCCCGGTATGTGAACTCAGTCAACACGTCACGTGTGACTGCCTTTATAATTTTCTCATTGTGGCACTGCCAATATCGTTGTGCTTTTCAATCACTCTCTGTTTGTTTCGAAACAAAACAAACATTATTTGCAAAGTGTGTCTGCTCAAAGCAATTCTCTGAACTGTTCACAGTGTGTGCATCACCCATGCCAGGAAAATGTGTGCCTCTATGTAAAAACCAAATGTGCACCCTACCTTCATAAACTTCCCATGCTCAGCCTGTGGCCCAACTCCTCCATTACACCAGACAACAGTGATGATGTGTTCACTGCTGTGTTCCCAGTGCTGCTGACAGACAGCAACAACCACACTGAAACAAAACCAGCGCTTTTACTTAACCCATGTCCTTGCAGTGAACAGTCCCTGGAATTTCCAGCAGTAGCCGCGTCATGCCAGGCTCCTGGTACACCTTGCTAATTTTCCAGCACCAGCATTTCTGCAAGGCAGGAAATACTGTTTGGTGCAGGCAGGAGAACAGCAAGAAAAACAAAGCCTTGCCCTAAGCCACCATTTCAAACCAGTGGTGGAAACTAACAAATGCTAGGAGATTCCCAGTCCTTGTTTCAGCCACGAGGCAAATCCTATTTTTGCAGTGACATCAGTAGCTCACTAAGACCAATTGATTGTAGCATCCAATTCATTTTTACAAGCTTTGTGGCACTACAGTTTGCCAAGGAATCCAGAGTGAACAATAATTTAATTTGAACCATTTTTCAGCTTGGATATTAAAGACATAGGTGGATGGAAATACTTGCCCATGGAGCATCTGTCATTTTTCCACCTTTTTCACTGTCTTTGGTGTGGGAGCTGAACCACTGTGCCCTCCATGTCACTACATCATCTAATATATTGTTTAAAGGTTGCTGAAATGTCTGTACTAAAGAGTGAAAACATGTCAGCTTATGTTTTATTTAGACTGAGAGCATGAATGTTTACCCAGCGCTACCTTTAGAAGAAGTGGCCGTGCCCTGGACCGAAGCCGTGGTTGCCAGCCAAACCTCCACTGATCCTGAGATGTCGCTCCTGACATATAGATTTGGAGATGCTATTTCCCAAATGCAAATGTCAAAAGGGTGGCACAGGTTCAAAAATCAGCCCCCTGCTTTTGTTGACTGTATGAAATAGCTGTGAATGTGTTTAGAAGCAAGCCAGGTCCCTTACAGCAGGCTGTGGAACAGAAAATCTGGGGTAGGGAGGAAACAATTTAGAGAGAGGCGAAGAGGACTGTGACAGGGAGAGGCCCCCTGCCAGCTGTGCCAGTGGCTGTGTGTCAGTATGGTATCACCAGCAGATGAACTCTCTTCCCAAAGCAGCCTTATTTGAGGATTAGCTCTGGAACAGCATCATCTGTTCTCGATCCTTTCCAACCTTGCTTAGCTGCCATTTGGCTCCTGCTCCCTCCATGCTGAGGGCATCTGAGAGCCACACAGATGGAGTGGGAGCTCTGATAGTGGCACCGCCTTATAGACCTTGTTACAGGGGCAGTGAAGGCCTGACAGCACATATCAGCAGCCTTGCAGCAATGTGGGCCCTCTTCCCTTCAGTTCTCCACCAGCACAAACCAAGAAAACACCAGACATGCCTGACACCTTCTAAACATCATGGAGGGAGGGTCTGTTTCTAAAGCCCATCCAGATCCCAGCTTTCCAAATGAATAACAAACATGAAGCACTGAGTTAGCCCCCCTCCTCTTGGAAGCATCACCCCCACTTGGCCAGCAGAATGGGAGGAAACAATAAGATCTATTCTGGATGATCTGTATAACAATATTAAGCATTTATTTTTCCTTTTTCCTTTTTTTTTTTTTTCAGTTTGGTGCTGGATGAGATTGCTTCTGGGATGCTTCTGTAGCTTTTGGCTCTGGCTAAATATCAGGAGAGCTCCCAACAGCAGGAGTCATATGACCATGCTCTTGTGCACTTGTGAATGGAAAACCATGTGTCTTTATAAATCACAAGAATATAAAGACCAGATGTGATGTTCAGAGCTCCCACATACTCACATGAGAATGGGCCAATGTTAGCAAAGAAATATGAAAGGAGAATTGTGTGCACTATGTGTTTTACTTCGCTTTAATACTGAATGTAAGTGGAGAAGGGAAAAAAATACAAATAAAAGAGAATGTCAAGAATAATCTAAAAAATCTTGTGTTCCAGGCTCAGAGAAATTATTTTGACACCAGCTTTCACATTTTTTTATTATCACCCCTTTGGGCAAAGTCATTCAAAAGAACAAACAGAAAATCATACCTCAGACTAAGATACAGAACCTACCTCTCTTAGCAGACTCCATGTGACAGCAGAAATAAGATCCCAGGATCTAAGCATGGTAAAAAATAAAAATGTTATTTTAAAATATTGCTGTTTTAGTAAATAGAGAAGTGATGGGTGAACCCTGTGTTATTAAAAAGATGATTGCCTTACCATAACCTTACCCTAATTTTTCCCCAGTTTTAATACAGGCAGATTGAACCACCACATCCTGAATGTGATAAGCATCTGCCAGGATTTGCTCCAGGACTCATCAGGGCTGTCCCTAAAGAGACCTGATTTGTCCTTGAGCGTCTGTCCCCTGTGGACGCTGGAGAGCCACCCACAGTTGGTGCAGAGGGTGTCTGGAGCGATGTGTGCTGCTTCTCATCTTCACGTGGAGTACCTACCTACCGACCGGACTAGAGTTAGCAAAGATTAGTTGGACTTCCCTTTGCAGACAACGTGGTGCACAGCCCTTCCTTGCTCTTTTCCATTCATTCTTTCTGTTTTATAGTTTTTTGGGTTTTGTTTTTTTTTTCCAGCCTTCTCCAGTATATCACTGTCATGGAAGTTGTTTCACTCACCTTTGAGCTGTAATATATGGACACACATACAACTAAGACTTTTGGACCATTGAATTAGTATTCCTCTGCCCTATGGGGCACCTTCTTTTCCCTTGGGATTTGCTTTATGACTACTTTTGGAGCTATGACTCTGGTCTATATGAACTAAGGTGTCTTCCAAATGTTTTTATAGAGGGGAAAAAAAATTAATGGACATAAACATGGAATAGTTTGGGTCAGAAGGGCCTTCAAAGATTATCTAGTTCCAACTCCTCTGACAGGGGCAGGGACACCTTCCACTAGACCAGGTTGCTCTGAGCCCCATCCAACTTGGCCTTGAAGATTGCTGGGAATGGAGTATCCACAGCTTCTCTGGGCAGCCTGTGCCAGTGCCTCGCCACTCTTCCAGTAAAGAATTTCTTACTAATATCCAACCTGGATCTGCCCTCTTGCAGTTTAAAGCCATTCCCCCTTGCCCTGTGCCTTTGTTAAAAAGTCCCTCTCCAGCCCTCTTGTAGCCCTTTCACATACTGGAAGGTGCTCTAAGGTCTCCCTAGAGCCTTCACTTCCCCAGGCCGTACAAGCCCAACTCTCTCAGCCTGTCTTCATATGAGAGGAGCTTAAGCCCACTGACCATCTTCATGACAACCTCTGAATTCACTGCAACAGGTCCACATCCTGCTTGTGCTGAGGGACCCAGAGCTGGATGCAATACTCCAGGTGGGATCTCACGAGGCCATCATCTCATGAGGTCCCATCATCTATTAAATTTAACAAAAATGTGCTCCAGGGGCTGCTGTGCTGGCTTGTCTCTTGGAAGAGCTGTTTCCACATCCTGTTCAGATTTTCCTCATGACCTTTAGTGAGCTATTTAGGACCTGATCCTCCAGGCTCTTCAAACCCTGAAAGGCCTGGGGCATAGGATATGTCTATCTTGCAGAAATACTAGCTGGATGTGCAGCCTGGGATTCAGCAGGGATTGGTTTATCTTGCTGCAAATAAGTAAGGGAAATTGTGAACTATGGTTTATGATTACTTTAAACCAGAGATTTCTGCTGTATTTGTACAATATTGCTGCCACTTTTTAATTGTAGTGAAGATGCACACATAGTGTTGCTGCAGATGTGCCAAGGGAAACACGGACTGAAAACTGGGATACAATGAGGAGATTCACGGAAATTAGCACCAACCAAGCAGGGAAAATAATCCTTCATGTCTGGAAATAAGATATTGCTAACCCACAAAGTAAATGAGCACTCATTTGGTATAAAGAGTACTGGGGAGCAGGGTCAAGTACTGGAACATCAACACTGTGAAGCTCTGGCCCAGGGTAACCAGCAGTCTTCTCAGCAAAGATTCAGGAGTTAGCCTGGACCAGGGACTAATAGTAATAGTAGAAAGTTTGCAAACTTGTTTTGGAAGCGAAGCTCAAAATAGGGAGATAGCCAGCCAATGCCAGCTGGCCCCAGGACCCAAGGGTGGGCACTGGCACCAGTTCCTCAGCACAGGTGTAGCCAGGAGAGGCCAACAGGCCCCACAGTCATCAGTGACTTGGCACCCGCCACTGCTTTTCATCAGCTACTTGGCCCTGTTCTGGGCCATGATTCTTTCATGCCCTAAAGAGCAGCTGGCACCTCCACAGACCCAACAGGTTTCTACTCCAACAAATATCTGTTAAGGTGTAAAGGAGATGTATCTGGGCCAAGGATGGAGGATGAGACAAGGAAAGATAAGCTCTGAATACTCAGTCTAAGTGTAGGCATATTTTGGGTGAATAAAAAGTGATGGTGCACATGCTGTGGGCAAAAACATGTAAACACAGCCCAATGCGGGCTTTGCCCACAGACTTTTTGCCAAGTCCATCATGGTTTCAAAATGACTGTGCCCTGCCCAAACAGACTGAAGGAGTAAAAGATAAGAGGGTTTTCAATCTCATTACATGAGCTGTGAGAAGACCAACCAGGTCAAGCTTTGCACACGAGTAGAAAAAAGCCTCTGTGGAATCTGTCGAGGTTTAGACATGCGCTTGATGTCTACAGAGGCATTTCTGGTCTCACCCCAAGTCATACCTCATGATGCCCTAAAGAACTGTGGTTCTAGCTCCTCTCCCTGTGTCCCTCCTTTATCACTATGTTACATCCCTCGCCCAGAAGGTATCTAAAAACAGCAATACACTTGAATTCTCATAGCTGAGACCTAACATTTTGACTTAGATTAAAATGTACTTCATAGAGCTAATTTTTGCCTTATTTTCCAGAAGACAGATCACCGAGGTGTATCTTTTAGGCACCCTTCTGGGTACAAGGATCTATATAATTGTGTACTCACAGTTCTGAACTCACAGCACTGCCCGAGCATGGCCAGCAGTCTTCAGAATGAGGCCTCTGATCTGTAGATGATTGCCCAGGGAAAATTGAATGGACTTTGAAACATTTGTCAAGGCTCACAGTAAAGATTCAAGGAACAGGATTCACAGCAAGAATACATTTCCCCAAGCAAATCAACCCTTGCACCAAAAGACACTTTTTGGGCACATGGGCTTGAAGTTTAAACAAAACATCTTGTGAAAAACAATTATGAAAGGACTCATCCAGTGCTTGAAATACCTGGCCTTGCTGTACTTTCACCAACTGTTGGGCTGTATCTGGTGCAGGCTGATGGTTTTGCCTGGTTAAATCAATGTATTTGTCCTAGTAACAGTGGCCTCCATGGAAAGAACCTGCAAACAGGCCCACTACAGAGCCAAGCTTCTGTGAACAGCAGCAAAGTGACACTTTGGTCTGAAGGGGGACAGGGAAATGGAAAAATATGAATTTGAGGATAAAAAAGTCCTGATAAGCTCATGTGGCTGTGTTCTTAGTTTGAGTCCTGTTTGGGGTTTGTCATTATTAACTTGAGTCCTGATTTCCCTGTGTAGAAATATGATCCAGAAGACAAATTCTGGTTTTGAAGTTCAGTCCCATGAGTAATGCATGAACTTTTCAACTTAGCACTAGTTTTCAAACAATAATTGCAACTTTGCAGTTTTTCATCAGAAACAAAGGAAAACAGCAAAACATAATTTGCACAAAAAATGTATTCAGGCTGTCATAGTAGGGCACACTAGGTTGGAGCTCCTTAGCCCCATACTCACAACATGAATGAGGTTCACATTACATTAATAGCGAAGACAAATGAAGAAATAGGGAAAAAAATAATCTCTCTACATCAGTGTGTAACTGCTGTATTTTATAGATGAACAATGATGCTTAATCGCTTAGCATAAAGCAAGGAGCTCAGGGTCTCCACTGATTGTCACCATGTAGGGCTGTAGTGCTATATTTTTGATATAATTCGAATTTGTGAAGGTCTAATTCACCCACGCTTCAGCCTCTGAAGTGAGGAGGAGCGTGAGTGGGGTCACAGATAGAGTAAGAGCAAGTCAGTGAATTTAAAAGAAAAATAACATCAGTAGAACAGAACATGGTGTCAGTCTAAGATCCTCATGAACAGCTCCTCTCTCTGCAGCACTCGGGCTCAATGGATTCATAGATGTAAACTGCTTTGAGATTTCAATGGGAGGGGAAAGCAGGTGTCAAACATTGTTATTTACACAAAGTAATTGCATAAAGAAAACCCCAGAATCAGATCTTTGTTCTACATTCACAAACGTATTCCCTAAATGATCTCTCTTCAAGCCTTTTGAGCTATAAATAGGTTTGTAAGTTTAAGAGCTGGAAATAAGCCACCAGCAACTGTGATTGGGTATTGTGAGAAGCGTTTAATAATTTTGTGTTGGGGGAAGGGGCTAGGCTAAATCAGAGTGGAGCAGACATGCTGAAACCAGCCTGTGCCTGTTGGGAAGGAGACCATGGGCTAGGATCCACCGAGGAGAGGGGGCAAGGAATGAAGGGAATAGGGAAGAAGAGCAACACAAAATAATTGGGACTAATATGATACTACGTGTTAAAAGTTTTTGAAAATAAGCAGAGATAACAAAGAAAAGTCCTTGCCTAGCTAAAAATAGTTATAAATTATGTAAACAGAGAAAAAACACAAGCACATAGACTTATGCTGTACAAATTTCTTGATGCAAGTGGCAAGGGATTGTGTTTCTCACAGCTAAAAAAATGTTACAGCACCAGACACTGTCTTTGCAATAATGGGCCAGTGTGGCCAAGCAGCAGCAGCATGTGAGAAGTGAGTGGCTGTGATGGAAATCAGGGGAAGAGGATCTGCTGAAGGATCTCTTCCCTCCCCAACAATTTGCAAGTGCTCTGCTTACCTTTCCAGCTCCACGGACTCCAGGTACTGAACTCAGGACAGCATCTGCTGGAGCAAGCCAGCACCTGCAAGGAACACAGCAGAATCCTGAAGCATACAGCATACTACTGGTGCTTCTCCCAGGAGTGCAAACCAGGCTTTAGGCTTTGGACCATTTTACCCCTATTTGACAGAAGTTTTGTAGCTTCTCAAGGCCACTATTTTGGTGCTACTCATTGTGAATTTAGTAGAGACTAATCAGCCTTTCCCTATGCATGGAAATGTTTATTCTCATGTTGTAACTCAGAGAACAAAGAACTGCATAACTGTATCACCAAGGACATTTTTTAATGAACTGTGCTAGCAAAAATAACTCTAATCATCTCTAGCATCTTGGATGCATACATTTCTCTGGCCAAAAACTGTCTGAAAGGGACTACAAAACTGCAGCATTGCTCACAACAGTAGAAGGCTGAGGTCTACAAAATGTCCCAGACTCCACACCCAGTCTGACTCCTTTTGAAGACACCAAAGTAGCTGTAGTGATGTCAGCAGGAGCCCCCTTCTGTTCTCGCCTTTGGTTCATCATCCACCTTCCCTGTCTTTCAACAGTATTTTTAATGAAATTTGCACTTAACTATCAGCTATATGATAGGGTTCCCTGTGCATTGCACCAGGATTCTGTCTCTCAGTGGGACAATCAAGTTTGTTTCTTCTGCTAAGAGATATACAAGGGCCCAGGGAGGCAGGTAGAGGTTGTGGGAATTAGACAGCAGTGGGATGAAGCAAGTGAAAGAGTTTTTTTCCCAGTTTATTTTTTCTCTTTCTTTCTGGCTCTTGAGTTATTTTAATCTCGGTAGGCCAGAGTTGCCTTTTTAGCCCTTAAATACAGAGAACAGAGAAGATACGTGCCCTTATAGCCTCATGCAGTGAGCCCACAGCAGAGGTGGGGATGTCTCTGAGCGTCCTGCTCCTGCACAGCCAGTCTGTTCCCAGTCCCGCTGTGATCTTGTCCCACAGGACACAGCCAAACCAGCCTGAGGCCGGGTTTGGGGGTGACAAAGCAGTGCAGAGGACAACCTCACTTCATCACGTCATCTTTGTGTATAAAATGTACAAAAGCTACAATCCCATCTTCTCTCGGGGGCTTCCCAAACTGCTGCTGCCCCCTGCTAGAGCTGAGGTCTGCAGAGAGACACAGGTGCCAGGCAAGCTGTGAGACAGGAGAGAGGCAGGGAAGGGATCCTCTGCTGCAGGCTGGGAAAGGATTGCAAGGGGAGATCCACTCTGGGTGCCTGGCTGCTGAGGCTGGTGCTGCGTGGGCACACATGACAGACTGACAGGGGAGGCAGATGTTGTGTGAGCAGTGGCTGCCAGCCCCTCTCGCCGAGCCGACGTGTTTGCACACACGGGCTGGTCACTCCCTCTCGGAGTCACCGTGGGAGGCAGGTTTGGCTGGAAACCACTTCTCACTGCTGAGTCACCCCTTGCTGCTGGTACGCTCCCTGATCCCAGGCCCCTTCGAGGATGGTGAAACAAAGGTTCCAGAAATGCTTTTGAAAGATAGAGTGCAAATGAAGAAATCAGTCTGAGTTCTTCTCGGAATGGGAAAAGAAAACGGGGTTGGGGGTGGGGGGTAGTGAGGAAAAAGATAAAGCCATGGGACTTCACAAATTTGGGTGGCTCCTTCTTTGGATCCAGCTTTTGAATCACCAGAGTCCGGTCTCATTTGGTGAGAAGTTGAAGACCACTGGCTTAAGATCCTCATATGTTCAAGTACCTTGGAAAATCAGGCCAATCACATCAAAATCGCTGTGCATTTATGGAAACATGGGCTCTACACATTCCATGAGAAGCCTGTTGTCAATAGCCCCAGACTTACACTTACCAAAGAGAAAATGCTTGTGCTTTTTCAATCATCAGAATTTCACTGAAGATTCAAAGCTACACTGCTGTTGGAAAGAGCATAGAAAGTGAAATATAGCGTAGATCCCACTGGGTATCACATTCCTTAATGGCATTTTTAAAGCATTCCACATTGGCAATAAAATATAGAAGAGGGAGAAAAGAGCACAGCCTTCACTGAAAATGGAAGACAAAAAAAATAATAATCACAAGAGCTTTTCACTGATGTGGGCTGTGGCACTGTGCTATCTGCTGCTCAGAGCAGACAGTGTTTCCAAAATATACAGAGCACAAATCCAGCAGAGCAAAACTTGAATAACTAGTCATGATCCCCTGAATTTAAATAGGTTGCCAACTCCCTATGGAAAGGGGCACCAAAAATAATGAAATCTGGATCACTGGAATATTCCAGCTGTCCCTCAAATAAACAACCTCTGTAGTAACGTGATTTCCAACAATTTCCCATTGAAACTACAAAGGTCTGGTCATGGTGTCCAGTGATATATGACACTGTTGATACCATTTTCAGGATGATTAGGGGGTATTTATTTGTTGTTACCCCTTGAGAGAAGGATGTGATTTATCACAAAAGAATGGTGAATTTCACAGGAGGGTACCAGGGTCCATTCAGCTGTGACAGAAAGGTCAGCACTGAGCAGGCAGTGGTTTTTGTACCGCCCTGGAAATGTTTTAGGACAATACTACAGCAAGGTGAAATTCAGACACCATTGAAGTTGATTCCAAAACTCCTGTTGACTGCACCAGAGCCAAGTTTTCCTCAAAAGAATCCCTATGAATATTTTAAGTCCCCGGAGCCTTACTTTAATAGAAATGTTTTCCCCATGGAACTACAGAAATAGAGAAAAAAAAAAGGGAAGTGAAGGCATGGGGGAGAAAGGGGAATCAAAGCTTCCCTCCCCCATCCCTTTCATGGGGGGATGCTCCTGATTACCCTCAGATGTCCACACCTCTCTGCTCTCCTCTACCTTTTGCTCCTACAGGTCTCATTCCTTCAAAGCAAAGGAGCCCACGGGCAGCCTGAGCCTGGTAATGCTCCACTGCTGGCACTTCTTACTCTGTGGGAACAGCCAACAGCTTAACAGCGTCCTGCTTTCTTATTCACCTTTATACTCAGTCATAAAAGGTTGACAAGTGATGGCTTCACTGCACCCACAAGTGAAGAAAAGACGATGATGTCTTCTTTCAAGTGAGTCCTGCTGAAGGTCCCTCTTACAGATGGGCTGAAATGGGGCTTTAGCTGAGGCACTGATCAAAACAGATCACCAAATACCTCAGTGTGTTGTAGGCAGTCAGTGCTGAAGAGGGAAGAAGCATGACAAGCTGCATCTGTGACGGTCTGTTTCTCACTAATGTCTTACCTTTAATTACAAATAATCAGAGCCTGACTAAGTCCCCAAACAGGAAACTTCTTTCTCCTTTCCAAAATGTTATTGATTACAAACTGTCATTAGATGGCCTTGCTACCGATAGACTTGGCAAGGTCTTTGATTTTATTCCAGAGTGAACCTACAGCCAAGCTGTCCACAGCCAAACTGTATGTGAAATAAAAGCAATTTTCTTACTTTGGTGAAAGCTATTTGCTATTTCAGTCACATGAGTGATAGTGCTTTGGGAAGATGTGGTGGCTGGAGTTTCAGAAGATGTTTTGCCAAGAATCTCTTGGAGAAAGCTGCTTGCAACAGTACACCTTGCCTCTCCTCCCTTTTAATCTTTTTTTAATCTATTTTTTTTCCAGGAAACCATCATTCCCCCAGCCTGGGGAAGGAGGGAGTGCTGCATTCATAAGACCAGCAAAGAGAGCCACTGCTCCCAGTGAGCTCCTGCAAACACATTGCAGCAGGTGAGGAGCAGCATTGTCACTGTGAGCAGATCCCACCAGCCAGCTGATGGTGATTTCCTGCTTCTGGGACAGGCTGGAGCAATTGGTTTGTAATCCAATTGAATTTTGGCCAGAACGCAGCCCGGGAGACTCACTACTGAACCATTTCGCTTTGACAGCTGGCAACGATTTGTGGACCACAGGAACGCCTGCTGAGCTCTGCTCAGAGGTGGATGCAGGCTTCCACGGAGCTTGCCAATATGAGAGACACCTGCTCCTGCCTCCCAGCTCCCACCTGGAGATAAAACCATCAGTGTCGCTTGAGACAGAAATTTTCCTATCACTTGTGAAATGCAGGAGCCCCTGGCATATAAACCATCTCTCTTTCTTTTTTCTTTCTCTATTTTGACCATTGCAGAAAATAATTTTATAAAAGCCTGCTTTTGTTTCAAGGACTAAGTTAAGTTCAGAGTCTTGCTCCAGATCAAGGCATGGACATGAAATCCATTAAATAATGCAGTGCCATATCTACAAAATCCTCATTATCAGATTTCACATACAATATGCTGTTATCACAATAGACAGTTCCTCCTCCCAGCATTGTAAGTGGGAGACTTGCCATTAGCATCAATAGGAACTGCACCGAATACCAAAGAAATAAAATAGCAACCTGGCAAAATAAGGATCAGGCATTACACAGAGTGCAAGGGTATAAATAAACACCCACATCTTGAAAAATTAATGCTCCAAAAGCTCTGTTTTATTTGGATATCAGAGAGCTGACACAGTGTTTCAAAGAGCTTATGCTGCAGCAGCTGTGCACGTAATGTGCCCTCTGTGTTTGGTCCACGTGGGAGCAGAAAGACCAGGTTTCACAACACAGACACAAACCATAGCTCCTCCTTGGCACACTCAGCTTCTTGTCTGTGGTGGAGGCATGGGATGGAGAAGGAAAGCAAGCCCAATGAATGATCACAGTGGGAGAGAAATAACAAAAGCTGGAAGCATACTTCCTATTTGGTACCACTATCTCAGATTGCATTGGCAAACAATAAGTGATTAATGCAAGGGAATATTACTGTGCTCCTTGTAAAATTACTTAATCTAGCTGCATTAAAGTAAATTCATAAATAAAAATGGGGGAATGGAATATATCTATTGTGCTAGCCCTGATAAATATTTTAAATGTAATGCTTACCATCTTTGCATTTTTACTTTATTACTTGGAAAGCTCAGTACCTTTAAGACTAAAGTTGCTGAATTCAACTGAAAGTTAAACTCTTGGCAGGTGACAGATATATCAGCTCACTGACTCTCATATTACCAGTGGATTGTTTGTAATCCACTGGTGCCTCTGCAATGCTATCCAGTGTATTTTGTATAAAGAAATAAACTATCTATACTTTTCAATCAGGTACTCAAATTAATTCAACCATTTGAGTACAACAGTTTCTAATAACAGCCTGTCCTTCCAAAACAAAATCCCAGAAATAGTCTACACTGTCATATCATATATGCTTGCTTAAAAGAGCCTCCAGACCCACATCTCTGATCACATCACACTGTTTGCCTTTGCATCCTGGGGAAGATGGGCCTTGCAATGTGCACCGAGAGGTGGGGAAGGCAAGTAAATTCCCAGCTTCAGGAGCTCTCTGTGGGAAATATGGAAACAAAAGATTCAACTTGTTTGTCCTGGGGCAAGCTTCACCTCAGTTTGGTTCTGCTCAGCTGAAATAAATCTGTGTGGCACTGGGCAACATGAAGCCTTTCCTCAGGGTAGTGGAGCACCAAACTTTTAGGGCATTGTGTCCTCTGTCACCTGACAATCTCCACACGAGTCATCTCGGCACTGGCTTCCAAGGCTGGCAGTCTTCCTTTGATGAAGTTCAGCCTCTGTTCCTAACCACAGAAGTGCTCTGAAGTCTTCAGGGAGTGAGAACACATCCTGTAAACACTTGTTCCCTGGGGATCTATTCTCAAAACCCAAGTCCTGGTGCCGCACAGCTTCTCCATCACTCTCTCCTGCCACCCAGCCTTGTTACTCTGACTTCACTGGGCATTTGAGGATTTGGCCCTGGCAGGACTGAGGATGTAGAAGAAAAGATCAGAGGTTAATCAGAGGTTAGTGAGGGAGGAAAAAGAAGTGGCTTGAGGTAAAAATTGGGCTAACATTTCCCCTGACCAGCCCTTGTTTCAGTCCCTCCATTGGCACGAGCACTTCAGGAAACACTGTTATTTTTATTATCTCAAGAAGAAAATCAGCAGACAAAGATCACAGGGCAGGGCTCTCAGAACTCATCTCCTTTTGGCTTCCCCCTTCTTTAGGAAAATATGTCTCCTGAATTCAGGGAATTCCTCACTTCTCTACAGCATTGGGTTTTTTAAATTCTAAGAAATTGTCAGGCTCCAAAGTTGTATTTTTATTTATCTTAGAATAAGGCCACATTGTTTCCCCAGCTTCTGCATTCTTCACTTTGCCCTGCATATCCTACTAAGTGAATTATGTTTACTGCTCTGTCTTGCAGTATTTTCTTCCCACTTATCTGAACAATCTGCAAGAAAACCTGTCAATAGTGGTCTCTTCTGTCGTATATGGCTGAACGATCAGTCCATCGCTTCATCCCACCAAGCACCAAGCTAAAACCACATTGTCCATCCCGCTGGACAGACACCACCACAGCTCTGGTGCAGCACACAGGGGCAGCTGGTCCATCTGAGGCTGCAGCAGCATTCTAAAGAAGACAGGAAACCAAGGGATAGAGTTTGAGCACTCTGGTCTGAATGATTCATTTCAGGACACACAGAAGTGGCATGGAGGAGCAGGGAACCAAGCCTGTGGCCCCACATGGTTCAGAGAAGAAAGGAGCGCAGGGATTTTATTCAGAGCAGTCAGTAGTGCACCAGGTTCAACCAAGGAGGCTCCAGGTCCAGGCAGCTCTTCTCCTTGTACTACCCACTAAGGTGGCAAGGGAGTACAGCACTGTGCTTCATCCCGTTGCAGGATGCTGTGTCTTCTCAAGGCCGTGTGCTGCCATATGAAGAAAACCAGGAGGAGGAAGTTTGTCTTCTGGGATCTTCTGCTAGTGTTGCCCTGTAGTCCTCTACAGGAAGACTGCAAAGATGAACATTCCCCTTTACTGGTGTTTCCAGAGATACCTTTATACCTCTTAATTTTCTTAGAGAAAAAATTAGATTTGACAATGTAATTTGATTCTAGTGAAATTTTAGAGACAGTTAAGAGTTTGCTTTTTGGCTTTTTTCCAATTCCTCTCTAGTAGAGACCAGCAGCTACAAAGACATTTTCATATTATCTACTATACTTCTTAGAATGACAGAAGAATTAAGTTGGAAAACACCTCCAAGATCACCGGGTCCAACCTTTGACTAATCACCACCTTGTCAACTAAACCATAGCACTAAGTGCCATGTCCAGTCATTTCTACAGCAATGGTGCCTCCCTGGGCAGCCCATTCCAGTGCTTAACAATCCTTTCCACGAAGTTCTTCCTGCTGTCCAACCTGAATCTCCCTTGGCACAGCTTGAGACTATGTCCTCTTATTCTGTCACTTTTTGCCTGGGAGAAGAGCTTGACCCCCACCTGGCTACTCCTACAGGTAGTTGTATCAATAAGGTCTCCACTGAGCCTCCCTTTATCCAGGCTGAACACCCCCAGCTCCCTCAGCTGCTCCTGCTGTGACTTGCTCTCCAGCAAACTCCTTCGCCAGCTCTGTTGCCCTTCTCTGGACACACTCCAGCACCTCAATGTCCGTCTTGAAGCGAGGGGCCCAGAACTGGACACAGGACTCAAGGTGCAGCCGCACATGCTGGACTGAGTGTCCTGTTAACAATACACCCCCAGAGTGCAACGTGAACATCTCAGGTGGCTGCTGTCAGGGGCCCAGGCCTGCCCTTGCTCTGGGCTCCCCTCTTTAGCTCATAAATTTCCCTCCCTACTCTCTGCTGACATATCATGGCACACATGGAGGAGATGCAAGGAAAGCAGAGAATGGAGGTGGCACATTTCTCTTCTCTTAAGGACAGCATATGTTAGAAATGTGTCAGGATTTCTGAGTTAAAGCAGCATAATGAGATGTCAGGGAAGGCGAACAGAAGGGGAAAACTAAGGCAACAGATTTCCCTGGGAAACTCTGTTTTGCAGAAAAATCATTGGAGGAAAATGCTATTCTGATTAACATTAATTTGTCCCTCTTATTTTTTTTTTAATTTAATCTCTGAGTCAGGATACAGGGCAGAACAGAGACCAGGGAAGTGGCAGCCCTGTCGCGGAGCCAGCGCTGCAGCAGAGCTGATGGAGTATCTGGGTCAGCGTGCAGCAATTCTTCGCAGATGACTGAGATCTACAGAGCCGAAGGCCAGCCTTGGCAGTAGAGCCAAGGGCTCCTTTTGTAAGTGAAGGGATGTAAAATCTGCTCCCCCTTTCAAGCAGCATTTGCAGGAGGGAACCCCATGCTGCAGCCTCCGTCAGCTGGAACTAACACCCATCGGCTCCGCTCACCCATCCCTGCTCAGCGGAGCACAGGCTGGGAAATCTGCGTTGCCATGGGATTCGGCTACAAAAGGCCAAAAGATGTGGATGTCAACCAAGTATCCAGATATACAGGGAGGGTATTTTCAGCTCTAAAACTAAAACTGATGTGGAAGCTCTTCTCTAAGAAGCAACATTTTGCTTTCTCACTCACAAGAGCAATGTTACCCAGAGAAAATTTTTTGTATTTTAAATGTCCTCACTTAGCTTTGAAGATCTTTGCGTTTCAGGCAGGTTTTAGGAAAAGCTCGTGCATGCAAACATCTGGTTCCTTTTTCCAAATATCCTGCTTGGCCTAAAGAGAGATATGACCTTTGCTGACAGTTGTAGTTCCCTCAGAAGAGATTCAGCTTTGGAGACCAGCACGCTGCCCACTGGGCATACACAGATCATGTATCATGGGATCTTTCTCCTTTCTGCTTCTATGCCTCAACCCACTGGGATAGGAGCATGAAAGGATAACTGCTTTCCTTATATATCATCCCTGATCATCAGTAAGACTGGCAGCTGTCTCTCAAGGTTTGTGCTAAACCCTTTATTAGAGGTTGATTCACACAGCCATAACCTTCAAAGTCAAATGGTACTGTTAGATCATCCTGTCAGGTAGCACAGGCCATCAGGATTTGTGCTGATTTATGTTTTGTTAAAACATGTCCTTCAAAAAAGGATAGTCCACTCTTGATTTGACAGCCATAGAAGAGGGAAGATCTGTTATTTCCCTGTACTGACCAAAGTTTAGACAAAGTCATTCAGGAGTTTTTTTTCTCAGATGTTGAAAGCACCAGGAGAATTTTTCTGATGATCTTGATTCGTGGCAGAATACATCAAATTTTGTGCCCAGGACCTAAACTGGTAAAATGGGATACCAACCAGCTAACAAACCTGCCTTTCCACTCAATGTTTAAAGACACAGTATAGATGAAGTGCCTGATTTTCAGCAGTAATATTGAGGAAAGGTCAAGGCCAGAAGAACCGTTTGTGTTTCTAGAATAAAGGCAGCTGCTTCTGCATATGCTTGAAAGGAGGGTAGATATTAACACAAGGATTTTGTGGCAGTAGCTATTTACTACTGTAATTTTGGATGACAGCTACCATATTATAGGTGTTTATCTAATAATATTCATCCTAATACCGGTATGCTTTGTCTGAACTAGTTAGCCTAATGCAGGTCACTCCTTTGTTTCTGCCACAGCAGAACTTGCTAGAACAACATTTTTTATTATGAACATTTCTGCTTAAATCCTTCATGTTCTGATGCTGGATAATTTCCTCTTCACACTGACAATATAGGGCAAAGGACAAAAAGATCTGGAGCAGAGAACACTTGATTTAGCGAGTAAATAGTATTGTCCTCTTTTTATGTGGACACATAGAGCTACAGCATTTGACAAGGCATAAGGATTCACACCAAACTCAGACCTGTCCATTCACTTTCGCCTTGGTCCATACAGATGACCTCATAAATTAAGTGCAGGGATGGTTGTTCACAGTCTGAGTGATGTAGAGACATATTCTGAAGAGCACATAATGCACATTTAATTGTATTTATTTAGTGGCCATGGTTACAGACATATGACTTTTGCACTTTCTTTCACATTGTAGACATGCTACACTGAAAAACTGTCTGTCCATCACTAGCTCTTGCATAGGTATATACTTATGAAGTGTTAGCAGAAAATAAGAAGGCAGGAAGGACTTCCTGTAATCTCTGCATCCTGCTGAGGCTTCACACCTCTGTTTACTAAGAAAATAAAGGCTATTATATTTCCAGACAGGTTAACTCAGAGTCTTGTGGAGTCAGAAGTACTGCAATCCATGTGGTAAAACTGGTAAAAAATGTTGCTAATCAAAGGCTTGGAAAGAAGATGAGGGGAAGAGGGAATGAAGCTGTCATTACCCACTATTTTGACAGTTGAATCTGGACTATTCATAGTAACACACCAACTGTATCTATCCAATTGCAGTAATGAGTGATAGCTCACTACTCAACAATTAGGTTTTCCTTCCCCACCTCTGAAATTAAGGTCATAACCTTTTCTATTTACTTTTGGGATGTGGTGAATTAGAGCTTTGGCTTAGTTACAAAAATTAATTAAAATAGTCACACAATGGCACCATTCATGGCTGTGCTTGCCCTGCAGTATGTCCTCATGTCAGCTCTCTTTGGTTTTAGTCCCAAATTCCAGTACGTGCTAGTCTGCCTGTATTATCTGGATCAGTAGACTAGATTTTTCTTTTTGTCCATCTTCTTTGATTCACTGGAAAGTCTCCTCTTGTTTCTAATCCTTCTGTTTCTCTTTTTCTTCTTTTAAGAAACTGTACACTAGCAGGCTCTCAGCATGATCTGATGTCCCCAAAATGCTTTCTGGCCACAGAGTTTGCAGTAGAACTTTAACTTCGACTCACAGCAGAGACCTCTGCCTAACAATTTCTCCTGACTGACATCCCAGGTGTCTAGATCTGGAGAAGAAGCTTAGTGTTCTTTTCCTCACAATTTCAAAAAGTAAACAGAACCACAGAGATAGGAGGAAAAAAAGCCTGACTATTCCCCAGTCACACAGAGCTGGGAGTCTGCCCATTGAAATAAGTTTTATTTTTTTCCTAAGCCATTTCTTTGTGAATGTAGTGCTTGTTTTAAGAGCTGGATTTATGAACCGGCAAAAAATAATATTTTCTTTTGTAGGAGAAAGTGTTGCATTATGTTTCACATGACCATGTCCTGAGGTGGTTCAACACACTGACTTCTGCGCATACCAATAAATACAGATCTCAGAGATTTCAGGAAAAGTGATTTACTAAAAATTATTGCTTGATGGGAAGTACAGAAGAGCTCAGATTCATTTATGTAACACCTAAAGGGAGAAATGGCCAACAAAGGCTTGGACTAATATGTGTGCTGGTGATAGAGCCCAACCGGCAACTTTGATACATACATGTAATTATACTGAAGTCAAAGCTGATGTTGCTCTGAAGATGAGAACATGAGATATTTGCAAAAGTGACACTTATTATAAGCTTTATTTCTTCAGAGCATTTAAGCATGTATGTAACTGCGAGTATAACCTGATTTTTTTCTTTTTTTTAACGCACTGCATGACTACATAGGTGCACTCAGGAAATTTTATCCAAGTTAATTTAGGGCATGACTTCCAAGATGCATCAGCTGGACAGCTTTAAAACGTAAAAGTGAGGCCTGGTTTTGTGGAGTAAATGTGTCCACGCCAGAACCTCATACAAGGTAATGAAGCCAGTTTGAACAAGGGTTCAGATCAACAGTTCCCTTTCCAAACCTGTGTTGGCTGCAGATGAGAAACAGAAGGTATTTACTGGGGAATGAACATGGGAAGGGTTGTACAAGCTGCCCCTTCTTTGTGAAACACAAAGAGGTAGGGTCTTCCTCTGACCCAAAATAATCTTTCCTTGTAGGCTTTGTTTTCGGCCAAATCAGGTCCCTATGTGACCCATCCCATGGGTGCCTGAGTTGGTGCTGGCGACGCGGGATGGCGCAGGAAGGAGGCCGTGGGTGGGAGGTGGCTGTGGAAATACACTGTCGGTGCTACTGGGGACTTGCATAGGATGAAAGCGCCCACATAACCCTGGCCACGGGGCCCCCTTGGCCATTTCCTGAGGTTGATCACGGAGGAGTCTTAAAAGCAATGACAGGAACACTGCTTGGAAGGAGGCGATAGACCTGAGCTCCTTTTCCAAATCTACCAGCCTCAGATGGCACATGTCAGCAAGGACATCCCACCCTCCCACTGCTGAAAAATGTGGCCTCTCTGTAAATTCCTTGAAAGAATACACAAACCTCGATTTTCAGATTTTGTGCCTTGTGCACAGAGATACCTGGGGGCAGGACTTTTTTCCCTATTTGTTAGTGAGGGGGAAATGGAAGACAAGTTTAGTCCCTTAAAAACAATCATCTTGTCCTCTATGTGCCCTGCATAAATGACATCCCATGTTGAACTTTGCTGAAAATGCTTTTTTTTTCCTTCTGAGAAAAGCTGAAAATGAGACCGCATTGATATTTTGCTGCAGAGTTGTTGCCTGTAGGTAGGCTTTAGATGGAGCTGTTCTATGGAAATCAATCCCGCTAAAGCAATAACAGCTGTTATTTTGCCAGCACACAGCAAGCAGAAACAATTGCAGAGGTACCCCCACTACAGCAACGCTACTTGGTAATTTGAAAACAATGCAAGACATAAAATAACCTGGATAAAGCTGGGGAACCACAGCATTCTTATTTTTCCTGTTCTGAAACTGCAGACTGTAAACACACACCCATGAAAAAAAGGGAATTCTCCTTTGCCTTTATGTGTGGCCAGTGAATCATATAATATTTATAATGCTGTTGGGACAGCTGTGTGAAATGGTTTCCGTTTGGTTTGCTCCATTTTTTATCATATTCCTTTTGTCATCTTTCTGGCTGTGTTGCCTGCTATCCTACCTCTCTGACCAATTAGGCACTGCAAAGTGAGCTCATCTGCTTCCATGGACCAAGCAGGATTGTACCCTGTGAGCACCTTGAGGACTGGCGAGATGTGAGAGACTCATCTCTTGGAAGCTCTTGGGCTCTTTTTTCTTTATCTATAAATAGGGAAACACCGTCATCCTTCAAAATATAAATCATTATTAGAAAGCCTCGAATGGGGACAGAATATACTAGTTCCAGAAAAAAGAAAGTATTCATTTGCATCTCAAGTTTATTGATATATTTTATGAAGGCTCAAGGATGAAAGATTCTGTGGCAATACAATGGAGTATTATAATATTAATTTGCATCAATTTCTTAAATAGATAATTCAATTAAATAGTTCAGCCTTCAGCAACCTATTCTTTTAAAATCATATCCCTTTTGGAACTGTCAACCACTTGAAGGAACAGCCCTTGATTCTTTCTTGATTGTATGCTAGATGAGGCAATTTTTCCTTGGGGAATAACATTAGCTAAATTAGAAACACTGTAATTTAAAGGTGATTAAGTACCTTTTGTGATTGTTGTTCTACGACTTCAATCTGATAACACTTAAGTGCATGTGTAATCTAGTCTTCCACAGGGCTACTCTCATTCATAAGTGGGCTTAAATCCTTATAAGATCAGGACCTAAATAAGTACCACAGTTAAACCTTTTATGGCACATTGACAGAGCAGTATTTGTTCTGATTGCAATGACATTTCACACTTGTGCTGGGTGCGTAAACAGTAGGAATGCTTTTAAAAATTGTGATTTTCATTTTACAGAAGGAGAAAGCAAGGAACAGGAATGTGAATGGATACATTCTGGTCATAAGGCAAGTCTGCTGGAACACCTGGGAACACACTGTGGACTCCTGACCCTCACGCATTTGTGTCCAGCTTCACTCCAGCTGTACTTTGTGCCTTGGTGCTCAGCATGGGAGGAGCAGCAGGAACCATCCAGGCCAGGCAAAGTGACCAAGTCATTGCTCAACCTTTCCACTGATGTCTGGAGAAATTCCTTCCTAACCATCAGCCTTCTTGGGGTTTCAGTGGAATTTTTGTCAGCAGAGCACCCAGTGTGTTGAAGGATGTCAGAACATGGGCTACCATTGTACCACTGACAAATTTAGGGTTGACATCTGTTGGGGGCTGCTGAGCAAGATGTACTCAGCTGACCCACTGTCAAGAAGTGGTGCTGGCATTTGTCCATGCACCAGGATATTTTACAGAATGTCATCACTTGGTAATGAAATGCTCCCTGGTAACGACGGCTCACGAACACAGAAATAGCCTTTGCCCATAATAAAGTTTTGCAAATAATGCTTGCAGGAAGTGATTTGCTAGGAATCAATCAAGCAGATCCCAGAAATAATGTGGCAGATGGTAACCTGACATTACTGCAACATCACCAAACTACTTCTTACTTGCACTTTAAACAACCATTTGGACTCAGGTCTTTAAAGAAAAATGTTCACTCTCACTTTACAGCTGGTTGAAGCTGAATTGTCACCCAACAGAAAATTCTATCCTTAGAAGTCACTAAAAGGCAGAATAAAATTAAAAGTCTGAAATGTCCTTCAATGCAAAAGAAAAAAAAATCAGTTATCAAGACTCTATTTTGGTGCCTTCAGGCTACGTGCCCTTTCTTTATTTTTAGCTGTGTTAGGCTACAAACAAAAGTTTTAAAATATAAAATTAACACAATCTTTGTTCTAAG
>VYZQ01041949.1:112676-129058 GCA_013400655.1 Mystacornis crossleyi | reverse complement strand
CGGGGCGCTCGGCGCGGGGCCGGGCGGGGGCGGGCGCTGCCGCCGCGGGAGCGGCACGGGCGGGCGGAGCGGGCTGTTCCAGGAGGGAGCAGGCAGCGGGTTGGGTGCTTTGGCTGTAGCCTGGTCCGCTGGGGTTGGCAGAGACTGCTCCAGGCTGCTCCACGAGTACCGGCTTGACGCTCGGGCCCTTTTTATAGAGACCGATTTTTTTTGCCCCTTATTTTTTTGGGGTGCGCTTCGCCCAGTGCTGCGGGCGCCCGCTGCCCTGGGCGCTGCCGTGCCGGGAGGCGCGGGGGGCCGGGGCCGCGATGCGCAGAGATGGGGCCTGTGGCTGCTCCCGCATGGGCTCGTAGTGCCCGCTCGGCGCTGAGTGCCCGAGTGCCGGGGAGGTGCGTGTAGGAAAGAGGCGCCAGTAGTGCTGGATTTTATCCCGTTGTAGAGGTGCAAGCAGGGGTTCAGGTGTGTTGGGGTGTTGTTTTTTTTTTCCCTCTTATTGCCTCCATCAGCTTGTTTGCCCCTTCCCCCCTCCGTTTTTTTTTTTTTTGGTGGTTTTGTTTTGTTGGGTTTTTTTTGGTGTGTTTTTTGTTTTTGGGTTTTTTTTTTTTTTTTGGTGAGGTGGGAGCCCGGGGTGTCTGATTTTCCTCCAGCTGAGCAGTGCAGTTGCAGCGGTAGCGGTGAAATCCTGCTCCTCCAGTGAGCTCGAGCCAGGAAAATGGAGGCTGTGATAGAGAAGGAATGTAGTGCGCTCGGAGGGCTCTTCCAGACCATCATAAGCGACATGAAGGTAAGAGGCTGAGAGGTGTGGGGCAGCCCAGGGGAGGGGAAGCCTCTTTCCACTTGGCCCGGCGAAACTTCGCCCCGGGCGATGCAGCCGCATCGGGGGCTGGCGGCGGCGCGACCTCCCCCGCGGCGCTGGGGGAACGCTGCCCCGGGGCTGGGTCCGCGTCCCCGCCGGCGGGAGCAGCCTGGCAGAGGGGCTCCCTGGCTTCACACCCCGGGTTTGGGGCTTGCGAGTCGGTTGCAGGACACCACCTCTCCCTCTCTCCTCCTTCCCTCTTTTCTCTATTTGTCCTGCTCAAACATGCAAGCTGTTACCTTGCACCAGGGTCAGCGATTTCCAAGCCTGCCTCTTTATTTTACAAATATTTTTCTTCTCCTTTTTTCTCCCCTGGTGTGCGCTGTCAGATCGGTAGCAGAATGAATGCAGCGGGGCGGGAGCGTGGTGCGGAGGAGCCGGGCACGGAGCATGTCAGCCGTGGGGTGGGGCTGGGAAGGGCAGTGTGAGCATTTCGGTGCCAAGAGAAAAAAATTTTTGCCTGGAGATGCTCAAAAGTTGATGTGTGCCTGAATTAAAATTGCAGCTCTGTCGGTTATGTGATATTATTTTCACGCTGTATATGCTCGTGGGAGTGACATTTCCTTCTTTCTGTGAATGGATGCAAAGGTTTCAAGTCGCCGGGTCTCTCCACAAGCCACCAGAAACCTGACTGTGCTGATCCCGTCTCTGCCAAAGGGTCCCTTTGAGAGAGGCGCTCCCAGTCTATCCTTGGCAGCCAAGGGCACTTCTGTAGGGTTTTCTTCGGGTGAGCGGGGGCCTCCCACCCTTCTCTCGTGGAAATAAAGAGCCTAAAAGCGCTGCTGTGTTCTGCCCGTCATGTCTCCCCCAAACCCCAGGGCTCGAGGCACCCAGCCTCCGGCATACGGCCGTACTGCAGAATACTGCAGTGTTCCCCTGGACAAGGGCAGCTTGTCTTCCTGCCAGGGCCGACTGGGAAGGATGCAGTTGTCGGGAGATGCTGAGGGACGTGTCAGATAATGGGAGACTGCCGTAATTTAAAGGCGGCAACCGTGCGCGCCGGGCTTCTCCCAGCCAGGGGCACGGGATTTCTCTGGGTGTTTTAATCCATGCAGGGTTGGTGAGCAGCGAGGGCTGCGGGAGAAGGAGCTGCCGGGTGGTGTTGGAGGACAGGGTCTGCTCCAGGAGGGAGCCTGGCTGAGGTGAATGGCTTCTAGTGTTTTGTTGGTTGTGGGTTTTTTTTGGGGGGGGGGGGGGGGGGGAGGTGGAGAAGCTGTTTGCACTAGAAGTTATTTTTTGGCAAGTGTTCATATGCACTTTCCTCTCAACAGATCTTAGGAGACATTTAATTAAAAGCGTGGCTTGTCAAGGCAGATTGCAGAGAGGAGTGGGGAGTCTGCGTGTATCTGTCAAGACAATGCTGCAGACCTGGCAGTGGTGGTCCTCAGGCTCTCAACCCCTTTGGATTTTTAATAATGACTGTGCTTTAAAATGAAAGAAACCCCTCAAAAAGCAAGAAACGATCACGAATCCTGGAATCATTTTAGTGGGCAGTGCACGGAACATGCAGGAGATGTTCTGTTCCAGATGCAGTGTGGTTTTGGGTTTCATCACAGAGGGACACTGAGTATGTTTATTCTTTCCTTCTTTCCATAAGTGATGCATTTGGTTTTTCTTGCTCTTAAGCCAGTGGGCCTCTGTGTGGATTCATTTTTTTTTCTTCTACACATTGCCACTTGCATGGGAATGCTGCTCGTCAGAAAACATGTTGACATGCACTTATGGAGATGGGCACAGGTGTGAATATTTTTTTCTTAATGCTCTGTAGTAGTGGAACCTGTTTTATGAACGTAGTGGAGAGGTTTGGAAGGAATCACTGCAGCTCTTTAGCAGCATGGTAGCTATCACGGTTTAAAAAAACTGCTAATTATTCAGCATGAGTAGAACAAAGAATTTTTACCTGTAGTTCAGTTTGATGCAGCTGATGCTGTACTACTGATGAGATGCACTAGGATTCTTTGTGGATTGTGCACAAAGGAGCACAACAATTTCTAAGGAAAAGTAGCTATTTTCTGATAGTTAACCAGAACCTTTCAACTACTCATGCCTTTAGTAGTAAAGTGAAAATTAGCATTTTAAGTGCTGTTTCATGTAGTCAGATCTGTGTGGGCAGGTTTCTGGCAGGATCTTGGAGATGTTGCGTAGGGGTCTGCCCACACATACTCAAGTGCACTATCTGTGCCTATTTCTCATCGCAGGCTGTGATCAAGGCCCCACATGCCCCGCAGTGCTGAGGGATTTGATGCAGCATCCACCTTTTTTTTTAACTAAATGGTTCACAGATTCTTTTATCATATGTATTGCTCTACCTTAAACTTTGTTGTAAAGATGGTAGGGCTAATCAACAGCTTAAATTACTCTGAAGTCTTGCCAGTGGATGCAGATGGGTGCTGCAGCTGAGGTGATGAAGTTGCAGTACATGTGGACTGATTTTTCTCTTTGTTCACAGTTCACAGTAACACTCAGGTGTACCTGTTGTTAATTTTGAACTCTGCCTGATCTTGACAAAGGTACAGAAACTGGAATTACAATTCTGAGCAATGTGATTGTTTCCATTTGTCACCATATACTGTGTTAGATTTGAAATTTCATATGGGCAATATATGTCAGTGTGACTAACACATCACATTTTTTGACAGCAAGATTGTCTCTTGCTGGCTGAGGTCTCTTGAATGGCCTTTAATGTTTTCTCCATATACCCCAAATTTCTCTCCACCCTCTACCAAAAATATTTTTGTGGCTGATACTCAACAAAACCTGCTCCAAAACAACTCAGTGTAAAGTTAAATTATTTGGAGAAATTATGTTATTGAGTAAATGTAAGAACAGTTAATAAACATCCCGTTTGTACAGCACATTATTGTACATCACAGAGTCACAGAATATTCTGAGTTGAAATGGACTCACAAGGATCATTGAGTCCAGCTCTTAGCACTGCACAGGACACCCCAACAATCCCATCATGTGCCTGAGAGCTTCATCCAGACGCTTCTTAAAATCTGTCAGGTTTGGTGCTGTGACCACTTCCCTGTTCCAGTGCTCAGACACTCCCTGGATGAGGAAACTTCTCCTGATATCCTAAACCTCCCCTGACACAGCTTCATGCTGTTTCCTTGGATCCTGTAACTGGTCACCAGAGAGAAGAGATCAGTGCCTGCCCCTCCACTTCCCCTTGTGAGGAAGCTGTAGATTGCAGTGAGGTCTCCCCTCAGTCTCCTCCAGGCTGAACAGAACATCTGGAACTTCCCTGACAAGGGAGGTCCATTTTTTCCATGCAAAACAAGGGTCAGATTTGTTGAGTAATATGGTGGTGTACATGATGACAGGGTTGTTTGTGGAAAGTCCACAATGGGAATTGTACTTGGCCGCTGTGCTCTAGAACTGGATTTCTATGCTTTGAGATTTCAGGATCTGATTAAAGAATCGTAAAGGTGGGAGCATGTCTGCCCATCCCATCCTTATTTCGATCCATTGTCACAGCCCTGATGTTTCCTACGATGCATCACTGAGTATGTGGCACTTAGGATTTGTTATGTTCTTACGCAAGATCTTTTTCAAAGCAATCAAAGTTTATAAAAGCAAAAATAAAATGTGCATGTCCCCTCAGAGGAGTAGTCCTGTGTGCTACGTGCAAATGCTGTGCGGCTTGTTTTTGAATGCGGCGAGTTTTCTGTAGCTCTCTGTGGGAAGGGAGTATTTGATCTGAATGGTTTGTAACTCATTTCTGGCAATTGAGAAATAAGATGCTGCAGCGTGCTGTTAATTTCAGTATCTCTTTTAGTGCAAAGCAAATCATTGCAGTTAATTTTTGGGAGGGCCTGTTGCAGATGAGTTTCAAAAGAACTTGTTTTCTCATGCAGAGCAGATTTTCTTTAATGCTGCTTTTCCTTCTGAGTTGATTTTACATTCCTTTTAATCACATTGTTCTCTGCTATCCTGAAGAAAAAAGACAACACCTCTGAAAACATTGAAATTGGCTGTGTTTGTAGTTCATCACTTGCTTGATGGTGTTTCTTTGGCTTTTAGCATGTTCTTTATTTGTCTTGCCTCTTCTGCCAGCATGTGTTTTGACAGAGCAGGGGCTTGCTGTGTATGCACAGCACCTGACACCTGTGGGGTGAGCATGGGAGGAGGATGAGTAATGAGCAGCTGGATGAACACAGGTTGTCTGTGACTTCATTTATACCAAGTCAGAGGATTTACTAAATTTTTATGGGTCAAGTGTGTATTACCAATTAGTCTCATTCATCTCCCTGCGTGTGAGGGATGTGCAGCTATTGTCCTGCTAATGAACAAAACAAGATTCCCAAAGGAGATGTGAGTTCTTGGAAAATTTTAGAAACTCTTTCATTATATGTGTATGTGCCTTATTTATATTTGTTTAGCTGAAAGCTCAATAAAATAAACCTTTGCTTCTCGTAGTAACCTCTACTTTAATACTCTAGAGGAGGTGAATCCTTCACTCCATTGCTGCTGCTGGGACTCCTGGACTAGGCAGTGGTGCACCTTTGCCTTCAGTCATGCAAAGCTCTTGGTCAAAGCAGAAGAGAGAGACATTAACATATGGGCATGAGAAACATTTAAGGTTTTGCAGCCTCTTATCTCCTTTTAGGAAGTGACCAGTGAGAAGCAGCATTTTAATCTTGCTTTTGTAGAAGCTGGGACCAGGGGGTGGCCACATCAAGGATTAAGAGTTGTTTGTTAAGTAGCCCTGTCTGCGTGCAAGGGCCTTGTGATAGTCACACAATAATATAAACTGAGTGGGGAAAAAAAAAATAATGGAACAAATAGAACTGCTGAGGCAGTTACTACAGCAAGTACAGCTGCAAGTCCTCAGCCTTTGTGTTAATCCAAGGGACAGCACACATGTACCAGAGAATCTGGGCAAATTTATTTTATCGTGACATGTTGTAGTGCAACAGCTCTTCCCCATCTGTGCTTTATTTGAAGCTTGAGATCTCTGTGGAGATTAGGAATGTTCAGTTGAATGATTTTTAAGGGCTAGTTTCAACCCAGCTGTTAAGGATGATAACTATTGCAAGGAAAAACAAATGCATCATGTATTGGGACCGGCACTGTGTAATATCTTTGGTGACATTAGCAGTGGGATTGAGGTGTTTCCTCAGCAGGTTTGATGATGTCACCCAGCTGTGTGGTGCAGTCACCATGCTGGAGGGGAGCAGTGCCATCCAGAGGGACTTTGACAGGCTTGAAAGGCAGGACTCTGTGAACAAGGGAGACCTTGTTGTACCTTGAGTACCAAAAGGGGTCTACAAGAGAATTGGAGGACTTTTGGCAAGGGCATATAGTGACAGGACAAGAAAGAATGGCTTCAGTAAAGACGGCAAGGTTAGATTAGACGTAAGTAAGAAATTTTTTTACTGTGTGTTGAGAACAGGTTATCCAGAGAAGTTGTGGGTGGGTGCCCATCCCTGGAGGAGTTGAAGGCCAGGTTGGATGGAGCCCTGAGCAACCTGGTCTAGTGGAAGGTGTCCCTGCCCATGGCAAGGGGGGTGGGACAGACGATCTGTAAGGTCCCTTGCAACCCAAACTCTCTATGGTTTTGTGTGCAATAGACAGGTAGGTACAGGCTTGGAGAGGAAGCACACCTGCCATATTGCACTGGCATGTCCCTTACACAGCGGTCTTTAGGACAACTATCTATTTCAAACCTAGCAAACTGGTGTTTCTTCCCCTTCACGAAAAATCTGAAATGAGTTACTTTGCAGATTTTCTTCCTACTTTTTTTTGTTCTTCAAAGGTTTTACCACCGAGGCATTTGGAGCATAGCTGGCTGCTCTGATTTCTTACCCCCTCTGCCTCCCAACAACCTGCTTGCTCAGGCAGTTGGTTTGCATACACTGAAATTCTTGCCTTTTCCAAGCAGCTGCAGTATCTTTCTGTAAACATCTTGGAGGGGGAGGGATTGACATGCAGTGAAGGCTGAAAGATGGTGCAGGAAGAGAGCCACTGCATACCTGCCTAAACATGGGTTCAAGGAACAGGGCATATCTCGGAACGTACTTACTCACAAGTAGTTTATTTTTTAGGAACACATGCTTTCTTGATCTGAATACTCTTGTGTGAGTGTTAACAATTTTTACAACTGCTGAATGTTTGCTGCATAAGGTGTGTATGAGGCTGGCTTATCCTGTGACATACCCAGGGCAAAGATTTTAAATATCTCTTAGGAATACCCCTTTTGGACCTGGCAGGATGCCAAGAGCTGCACAATAAGGTTTGTGAGGTTGTAAGTGTGGAAGGAGTTGTGCAGTGCTGCATGAAACACAACTGACTGAACAAATGTTGGAGAACAAGAAGTCTGTGTAATTACAGGCTTAGTGCTGGTTAATACCTAACAGAGGGCCATATTCAGTGGAAGTTGCTGCTTCCTTCCTGAACTCTGAGTTTACATGAACTGAACCCAAATATTTGTTATAAAATACCCGAAAGCTCATTTTTTTAATCCTTTTTTTTTTTTTTTTGAAGTGCAGAAGTTGCAAGAGTTGATGGAGTACTGTTAATGAATCTCTGAATGGCATCTTGTGCATAGCAGCCTATGTGTTTTCAGCTTCTGAAGAACATTTTTAAGGTTCATGGTCTACCCAAAGATGGTGTGGTCTTGAAGATAAGCAGAGAGTAAAATAGGAACTATATCTAAAAAGGCTTTTTGGTCTACCTCAGAGCATGCAAAGATGAGTACAGAGAAGTTTGAGTTAGTATCATAAAGAGGCTACTCTTCAGAATAAAGTAGTCTCTTTAGGCCACATATTCAGAAATACATTTTCCTCTTCAAGGATGCCTTTTCAATTTGAAAATGATGTCTACCTTGATACTGTAAGGTGCCAAACACTGCTTTGTTTGCTGGGATCTGTGCTGACCTTTAAGGACATTGATTGACTTCTTCCTGCTGGGCTGCAATAGCTTGGATGCTAAGATGTTTGGAAGGATTGGAGACAAAATGTCTGGTAAGCTTTGTGGCTAAGGCCATAGCAGCTTTCATCTTCAAAGTGCTCTCTGTGTGACCTGGCTCCAAAGAATGGAGCCCGTTTTACAGAAAGGGAAGCTATGGGCTGCAGGTTTAGTGACTTCTTCTACTCCCTCCCCCTAGGACAAGAAGAAATTGGGCGCATCTACAACATGGAGTTAATGAGGGGATGTTTTTTAAGCTCCCAGTATAGTAGGTTTCTATTCTCACATACACACCACTTTGTTTTTACTGATTAGGATGTGTTGCTGTTCACCACTGCGATAACCCAGTGTTTGCAGGCAGAAGAGATGACATCTACAAATGACTGATAAATTCTCAATAGAAGTGTCCTGAATTCCTCTTCTGTAACTGAAACTACAGGACCTCTCTCAGTTTTTAGTGGAGAAGCCTGACTGGAACATCTTAACCATAAGCTGGTTGATCATGAATAATTTGTCTGTCTTGTGGGGTTTTGTGTGAGCTCTGTACTTTTCACTCTTCTGGTCAACTACCATAAGCAATGTGTAGTTGATTTTAATTCTAGGATGCTAGCTGGAGTACAGTCATCCTTTAACAAACCACTCTTGCAGGAATGAGCTTGTGTTGGTGTGTACAATGAGGGTGTAACTAGAGACACTTGGCTCATGGTACAGAAAGGTTCACATTTGTTCTTGTTTTGTCTTCCACATAAACTACCACCATGCTTCTCACCCGAGCATGAGCTTTTTTTTTTTTGCCACAAAAGTCACATGTGTGCTTAGTAGTGTCTCTGAAGCCCTCTGTGTAGAGGCATAACTTGGGATTTTTTGTTAATAAAGTTGTATTGGTGATGTCTCCTAACAGTACCATCCATGAGCAAGCCACATAGATGCTCATTGCCCGTGACAGGGGTCTAATTTGGAGCTTGAAAGGGATTATTTGCCTTCTCATGAGTGAAATGGAGAGAAAGTAGCCTGTGATAAGTGTACTTGCACTTCACTGTCTGTCAAGAGGCAAAGTTCATTAAGCATTGAAAACTTGGGTACCTGGTTGCTGCCTTTCTCCCAGGGAGATACTTTTGTGGTCAACTCAAATGCTTGTTAGTCCTTTGGGCCCTGGAGATTGTTATGGCTGCTTGTTGGATGGAAGTTGTGTGGAGTGGATAGTCAGAAATTAGGGTTTCTGCTTGCTTGGGAAGAAGTGATGAGACCCCAGTGGTGTTGGTGACATTACCAACACAGGGCTGTTGGCTTGAGGCTGTCCTGTGTAGGTATTAACTTGAATGGCTGCCTCCTGATATTTTAATTATCTTCGTTTTGATCCAGCTGAAATATTGTGGGTTTAGAAAACAGCTGCTGAGTATGAACAGTGGCCACTTAATAATTGAGTGGATGAAAGGCGGTATTGATGAGTCTCTGAGGAGAAATCTGCTCTTCAGGCTTGCAAACTTGTTCAGACCTGTAGGGAAGAATGTGGAACTAAATGCTTCCTCTGGAAGACTACTTAATGTCCAGCTTTTTAATGTGGCGTGGAATAGAAGGTCTTCAGAAGCTGTGGCTAGTTGTTTCCCACCCCCCCCTCCCTTGTCTTGTGAATAACTTCCTATGTTTAGAGAGGGAGAGACTGTATGTTTATGCATGATGTATTTTCTCACAGTATGAGTCTAACTTTTGTTTGCTAATTACCCAATCTTGGATTTAAACCATGAAGTGGCTGCTTTGGAGCTGAGTTTCTTTATCTTACAAACCATGAAACTGAGCTGTGGACAGTACAGATTTGATGTGGTCCCTGTTGACAAAGAAGGAGGCTCCTAAGTTGGATTTGAAAGCCAGGATGAGTTTTCATGGGTCCTTGCTGTACTACAAATTAAAGTCACAACCATAGGGCAACTGGTATCCTCCACTGGGGATATTTAAACATGGATTTACGCAGTGCAGGTGTCATTATAATACAAATTAAAGACTCCAGAGCTCTGACAACAGAATGGTACCAGACTTAGGTTCCCTCCCCCTCTGAATGGTTAGTGTGGTTTAATAAATACGCGTGTTCTTGCAAAGTAGTGTCACATTTCAGTGCTACTGCTGAGGGAACTGGGCATTCTTTAGAGTTCTTCTGGTGGTTTGGGGATGAAAAAAAAATGGGTATCTGTGTTGTTGTTTGGGTTTTCTACCCTAGTGGTGTGAATACCCTTTTCTGGACTTTCCTGACTGGATTTTAGTCTTGATTTTGTTCATCCCATTATCTGTTTTCTTTATTGTCCTAACGTACTGTTCAGACTAAAAACGAAACAGTTTTAAAAATACTAAACAAGTGATTCTGTGATACATAGAAGAAATATCCAGTTGACAGGTTTTTTTAATAGCATATGAGATGCGTTCAGTAGTGTTTTGTTGCATAATTTCAATGTTGTGATAATGTATCACCTTAAAAAGCAAAGCTTGGCATGCCTATTTATACTGTGCATGCTGAGGGAAACTAGTTTGTAATCCTGCGATTCCCTAAACAAGAAGTGGGAATAATGGAAGTAAATGTATGGATACAAGACTGTGATTTTAATTACCCCTGCTTTCTTTCCCGAAGGGTTGTTACTGGTTAAATTACATCTTATTCTGATCTATGATGTGCTTTTACTTTCACCTGCATGCACCATAATCTCTCAGACCCTGAGTCTGCACCTGTCTGCTCCTCCGTTCAGTAATGTGTGTGTTCAGCTCTTGCTGCGAAATCCTGTGAGGTTCATGTCTTCTGCTGTTGATGCCTTTTCATTCCTGGCCCAGCAATGGTTTAGCAGAAGTTGAGAGTTCCTTTTGCTGATAGAGCCAAGCTCAAACTTCCTCTGTGCATGGCAATACCTTTAGCTTAGAAAGACAGATGGGACTTTGAAGTCAGGTGGTCTCTTTCCTTGTCTTATGGAAGTATTTCTCCAAGACCTCTATATAAATGTGTTACTCTTCCTGAATGTGTTCTAGTGAAAGAAAGCTGCCTGAGTTTTCAGAGTTGCCTGTTACTTGGTCCTATATTTGAATGGGTTGTGCAATCTGAAACTTCTCTGCTGAAGCAAAAGTGGTTGTTTCTTGTCCTGGAAAACAGATGATGGACAACATCAGGCTATGGGATGCTCAGTAGTGGGACTTGGGTGGTTGAGTTCTGGTTTTGAATACAAGAAAGAGGGAATAGATAGAGTAGATTTAGATTAGACACAAATTAATTTATTTTACAGTGAGGGTGGTGAGACAGTGCAAAAGGTTGCCCAGAAAAGTTGTGGATTCTCCATGATTGGAAGTGTTCGTGTTCAGTTTGGATAGGGCTGAGAATAAGCTGATTTAGTAAAAGATATCCTGACAGGGGGCTTGGACTAGGTTTTCTTTAAATGTCCTTTCTAACTTAAATCCTTCTCTGATTCTGTGTATTTGAAATGAGGTGGGTAATACCAAAGGAATAATGGAATAGGTGGTGTGTACACATCTGTGTCATTATAAAGAGTGAAGTCTCTCTTGCCAGCAAAATTCCTGTTTCAGTGTGTTGAAAGATTTGAGTCTTCAGATGCAGCTTAGAAACATTCATGAGACAGGCTCTTGATGCTTTTCCAACTAGAAAGAGACAAAGCCAACAAGCAGAGTTTTTTGGATGGAGAAGAGCAATTATGAGCTTCAGGCACGATGATGTTAATTCTGTGCTTACCTGTATTTTGCAAGACCTTTTGTGACATGTTTAGGGTCTAGGCAGTCCTGTCCATCAGTCGTGGACTTGGCTAAATGAGTCAATTGCACAGAGGATGTATTAGTGTTTGGTAGCACTTTGTAACTCTTGCAGTCATGGCTGGCCAAGTGTTCTTTCACCCAGTTGACTACTGATTCTTCTAGAAGAGGAAAATCTTCCAGTGCCAGATGTTACCTGGGAAGGGAAACTGACTGTCAACCATTGTGTCTTCCAGTGTGTTCAGACATCTGTGGCTGGAGNCATGGGAACAGGTAGAGGGAATCGGGCTTTACCTTTTGTACCAGACCTTTTTTTTTTTTTCCCAACTGTTGTTGTTTTCCTGTCCTCTTCCCCTCCACTCTTTTCCTGGTTTTGTCCTTTAAAAGTGGCAGTCTCTATGTGCAAACCATACTTGCTGATTGCCATTCTTTGTGTGTAACATCTGTGACCTTGTGTGGTGCCTAGCACAATAAAGTCTCTTTGCTTCTTGGAGGTAGTGTAGTGAATGCCACAGAAATGAGACAGTCATAATAATCCTTGTGATTCTGTTATCTGGTAAAAATATAAAAAGAAATCTTTTGTTTTCAGCATAATTTACTTTGGAGGGGTAGGAGGACACATGCCCAGCCAAGTTACAATTTTTGTTCCAAAAATAGATGTATGGCATTTGGATGTGTTACTAGGGTGTGGAGTTCTGTAACACTGTTGTCTGTTTGGGACTCAACTTTTTAGCTTATCGTAGCTGAACAGCGACACTGAGGTGGAGAAGTTCTAACTCCTGTAGCCTGTGTAGTTGTTTATTTTCCCATTTCATTGAAGTATTGGAGTTAGTCATTGTTAGTACTTTCCTGGAAGGCATACAGCTCTTGGTTTGAGAACCCCTGAGCTAAAAGCAAGGCACTGGTCTCTCCTGGTTCCTCTCTCACCTCTCTAGCTGAAACAGCCGAAATTAGATTCTGAATTTGCTTTACCGAAGAGCACCTCCCTGTCTCTTTCCCCCTGCCCCAGAAGTTTAGATGGGTTGTTGCTGTGACCAAGATACCAAACTGTTACTGCTGCCTTTGTACTTGATGTCCCATTAAGAGCTGGTAATAGGGCTGAAAAGCCTTTCTGATAAATGAAAGCACTTAAAAGAACACTGTCAAGGGTTTTTCGAAGATGGAATGAGTCTTGTGTGTGGGAATTGGGGTGCATGGAAATAAATGAATAAAGTAAGCATCTTTTCGCTTAATGGAAAAAGAAGAATCATAACTTCCTGGCAGAAGGAGTGACAGAACATTTTAAAACTTTTAAGGCTGCTGATACTCAGGTTGTAATCTTAGCTACAACAATCTGGGTACCTATTCTTGCCATTAGATGTCATCAATAATAATTTCAGTAAATATGATCCTTTGCTGCAAGTCTACCCTTCCTTTATTGAGAAGTCATTGTATTTCTCATGTGTGTCTCTTCTCACTCCTGCTGTGGGATCACTGGCCTGAAAGGGAGGGAAAAACTATCTTCCATAAATCTTTTGTAGTGTTGTGTTTGTGCAGGGTGGTTGTACTGGTTCACCAAAAAAAACAAAAACAAAAACAACAAAAAAAACCCCCCAACAAACAAAACAAAACAAAAAACTCCACCCAAGGCTTAAATTCTTTTTCTTAAGGTGCATCTTGGTGATCATTGCCTGCTCTTTTCTGGTGTGGTGAGGTGACCTTGGCCAGCTGCCTTTTATCTCCTCTTCCTCAATGGGATGGAGGAGAAAATAGTAAGAAAAAGCTCAAGGATTGAGACAAAGACAAGGAAGTCATTTACTAGTTATTGTCACAGGCAAACCAGACCTGAGCGGAGAAGATGAAATTTATTGCCAATTAAAATAGATTTGAATGGTGAGGAAGGCGGATGAAAATTAAGACATCTGCCCATGTCCATGGATCTAGGTGTCGGATGGGATTTCACTGAATGATGACGGTCCATCCTTTTCCCCGTGGCAGTCCAGGAGCTGTGGCTTTGGAGAACTCCGCCCAGGTCTGGGTGTTGGTGTCTGGCACTTCCAGACACACTCGCTGTCCCTGCGGGGAAGTTGTTTCATGTCCCTAATTGCGGACTGGCTACCCGAGTGACAGGCACGAGGCACCAGTTTGTTTCTCAGCCCTGAGGCAGAAAGGTGTTTCCCGTGTTTTCCCTGCCTGTGTTTGGCATAGATTAGCTGGAGCTGGGCCGTGGGATCAGGTGACTAATCACCTATAAGCCCACTAATTAAGCTGTGGGGTAGGATAATGGCATGCTTCAGCTTACTGGTGACATGCTGGGCGGGCAGCCGAGCCCCCCTGAGGAGCTCCAGGGGCTCTGACGCCATGGACTGGCATACGGCAGTGGGAAGCACCTATACCGATGAGGACAGGTCAAATTTCTTCATTCAGTGATGAAGAAATAATTGGGCACAAAGTTATTTTGGGGGAAATAGTCTTTGGATTAATCCTTTAACAAATTTTAGGAAAATTATTTAAACAAACCCTCACTGTAATCGATCCCGGGCTTAATCCATGAGGAGCTAAATGGGAATTTGTGACCCAGAATCCTGCTGTGGCTCTTCCCTAAGCATGGCTGGACCTAGGGGAGGCCTCCTGCTTTCACAGATAACACCAGGCCTGAATAACCCTGACATTTAAAAGGGGGGGAAATTATTTTCTTAATCAGCCAGCTGAAATTGGAAATTGCAGAGGGAGCAGAAGAAGCTCTGGGAGAGGCAGCATGAAAAATACTGTGTTATTATTCTTCAGAAGTGGCTTTATGTTGCAAAAGCACATCTTGGACAAAGACATCGAATTCCACCTGCTGTTTCTTTGTGTTTAAATTGAGAAAGTAATACATGTTGAATCAAGGATGTATGTGTTTTTCACCACTGTTAACATTTCTCTTGATGCTGCTTTGACAAAAGCAAGAACTGTTGCTGGAGGTGAGTGGGAGGCCGTGTTCCAGGTGGCACAGGAAGAGGTCTCGGAGAAGGAGTTGCTGCCCAGCGCAGTGGCACTGTGCAGATTTACAGCACTAATTTGATTCCTGCCATCTCCTTGGTTTGTCCCCACAGGCATCACTAAATGGCTTCCTTGCTTCCTAGGTGCTGGAGATGGGGTAAACCCCTGGTTATTTGGTCTTGGGAAGTCGTAGGTGTTGTGCACTTTTCCTCTAGGTAGGAATGAAGAGGGTTTTGGTTTCAGCAGGGATGTGGTGGTGGCAATGTTCTTTGGAAAAGCTTAGAGGAACGACACAATTTGGTGCGTGACTTCATGATCTGAGGGAGAGATGAGCTTACGGATGTGGATTCAGCAGGGAAAAGTGAGAGAAAATTATTCTGGAACCCAGATGAAGTATATGCCTCTTATTTTCCGCTGAGTTTATTAGAGAGATCAAGATATGGCAAGCTGAGCAGATAATGCAGGACTTCATATCACTGATGTAAAACTGCTGAAAGGTTTTCTTTAAAAATGCAAAAACAAGCAAAAAAATCCACCAGCCAAGGTATTAATTCAGTGACATTAAAAACCACAAAAAGCTCCATTTTTCTACTGTCTGAAATGAGATCAGGTGCTATTAGCCAGTATATGGGGAGCCCAGGTAAACAGACTGCATTGATTTCAACCAAACAAATCTAGCAAGCTATTTAATAAAGTGAGCTGTCACAGCTTACTTGAGCAGGCTTGGTTTGAAAAAAACAGCATTTTTATAGACAAGAACTAAATAATTGCGGAAATGTTTGACTTCTCCAGTTTTGCTTGCCAGGCTGACCACAAAATAAAAAGGGGGGTTTCTTCCTGAGCTGTTTTGATAGGAGTGTCTTAAGCTTTCCTGGGAAGCAGCTAAACACGGGGCTGGTGTCAATCTCCTGGGAGCCATCAGGTGTGTTTAGCTGGATAATACACCAGCGAGATGGAAACGTAATCAGGCTGCTTTGGTATCCTCTGCTTGCCAGCTTTAGTTTTGCTGGAGAATCCCGTAAAGCCTTGGGCCCTGCTGGGGATTGTCAGGGCTTTCAGGGCTCCTGGCATAGACATGCATAATGCATGAATGGCGTGCAGGTGACATTGAGAGACGGGGTTCAGAGGAGGGATTGCAGTAAGACTAATAGGTTTAAGGAAATTGCATTTTTTTTCTTCTTTTAAATAATTGGTGGGTTTCTTTCATTTTTAACATGTCTGACAGTTTTTTTGCGTAGCACAAAGCACTTTACATTCTAGGTCTTGCCACCCAGATAACTGCTGTTTCGTCTCTCCTCTTCTGTATTTGCCACTGGCTCTGTCATGTGTAGGTATAACAAGGTTTTATGAACACCCTCTTTGCATTGTTTGGGGTCTTTTCCCTTTTCCTTTTAGCAAAAAACACACAAGCCTTGCTGAAAAATAGCGAGTAGAGTACCAACAGGCTTCTGAGCAGGTGTCTGGGAGCTGCCTTGCCAGGGTGTACTGAGGAGCTGGAATTTGTCTGACAGCTTTTGGGGAAGGTCCTGTCTTTGCCCTGAAAACAAAACGCTGTCTCTCACGGCAGCGTGGGCAATGGATTTTGGTTTACTTACAAAAAGCAGACCAGTTTATAAGGGTGGATTGAGTTTGCTACAAGCAACTGCACTTGCTTGCAACCTCTTCCAGTCAGAGCTGGGGTAATGTTAGCCTTGAGGATCAGCCTTATCTGGGTTTTATTGGGTTGTTGCTCTGGTAACAGCAAGTTTTATACCTTTATTAAAGGAAGCAGAGATATTTTGTTTTACTCTCTAGATGCCAATCAAAGGGAAATTTTGAGGTTTCTTTCTACCACACTTTTGCTGTTAGCGGAAAATTTGTGCTTGCTCTGCAGAGAGCAATTTCGGTCTAAAAATCATCTTTTTTTTTTTTAAACTTT